>JAODKF010000047.1:5729764-5742591 GCA_026779585.1 Mormyrus proboscirostris
AGAATTCCAGTCCTTCCTCTGGTTCTGCTTGTCGTGCAGATGATGCAAAGTCCCTCTAGAAGCAGTCACCCTTTAAAGTCACCGCACAGAAGCATTTCTGTTAAGAGCCTGAATGCGCAAGCAGCGTATCTGCTACTATCCTCGTTTCAAAACAGCAGGGTTTTCGCTGGGGAATGATTGGAAACTGAGGTGTAAATTCCTCTGATTTACAAAATAACTCTTATGGTATCACTGCATTTCCATGATAGCCCAAAAATGTGGCCTGTGCGATGATCAAGTGCTTTAGGCAATCTGAGACGGGATAGAAATCTCACACACACAGCACTAACAGCAGTAGCTATGATACGACTAATAACATTATCACATTGTTTGAGAATTATAACAAGCTACCGTACAATTACTGTAGGAACTTAAATACTGACTAATATCCCCTCAGTCTGGTTTTCAAATTAAATTTACAAGATCACTCTTAACTTCAAAAACACAACAACTTTATACTGATAACCGAAAATCCACAACACAAGAAAGACTTTCTAAATTGAGGGAACAACTGGGACAGATGATGAAATATTCTCAACTACCACAACTAAGACAAGCTCTTGACAAGGCTTAGGATCTTTGCAAATTATATATATTTTTGCCTGTAGTCAGTTTGTGAGGAACTATTATCCCCCTTTTGAAGAAGCGAGAACAAAATATTTGAGAGGGGAAATAATTGTTTGAGGAACAATGTATTGTCTCAGTTTTCTACTGTCCAACGACCTTTTTTCTGTGCAAAATATCCTACAATGCAGTTAAATTTCAACCAGGAGGCAAAAATCATCCATTACTAGCAAGGAGAAAACTCATCTAAAAAGCAAGTGAAACACTTCCTGGGGAGAATGTTCTCATTTTATCTTTAGAGAAAACACTGGCTCCTCAGCTATGGCTGCAAATAAGGCTTAAGCGTCTCCGCAGGACATCTCGAACAAACGTTTAGACACGAGGGGACATCTCCAACACGCAGCTGCTGACAGCTGGAACGACGGGTGGCTTCCAGGCCAATGAGGGCAGACACATGGGATGAATTAAGTGTAGCCAGAGGTGCAAAGCACTGTGAAAAGTCTACAGCGGGAGCCTGACTTCTCGCACACACGGCGGCTTCGGCTCGGCTTCACCTCGGCGCGACTTCAAAGGCCATTGATGCGCACAGGATGACCACAGAGGCTTTATTTTTAAAATGGGTTGGTGTTCACCCCCGTCGTCAGGCGCTTGTCAACTTACCACAACCCATCCTGCCTGCAAAGTCAGAGTGCCTCCCATCATCATAGCAAAATATGCGCAGGTATCTTAGCAGACTGAGCTGTCTGTGGGAATACAGCATCTGTCACGTTCTCCCCCAACCGGCTGCCAAGGCTGGGACAGGGGCTTCAGCTTGGAGGAAGTGCAGATAATTTGTGGTAAAGCAGCACAACACCACCAGCACTACCATCCATCGATGCACAACATGCACAGCACCACCACCTGGGCTAGAGAGACCAGGGGTCTCCGGCTACAATCCTGCAGAACCTCAGCCCCTCACAGCTTCGTTCTCTCCCTGTTCCACCACACCTGATTCACAAGAACTGTGTGGTGATTAACAGAAAAGTTGAATGAGGCGCATAAAATGAGATGAAACCCAAACATGTGCAGTGCTGGGGCTCATCCAGGACTGGAGCTGGAGACCCCTGGGTTAAAGAATGGTGTCCAGCCCACTGGCACCCCCTGGACTGCTTAGAACTTGGTTTCCAGTCTACCAGCGCTGTCTAGGCTAGTTAAGCATGCTGTCCAGTCCACCAACACCACCTGCATGACTTAAAGCACAGCGTACAGTCCCTTTGCACGGTATTGACTAGTTAGTAAGTCTGACAAAAATGTTTGAACTAAATTTCGGCGCACTGGATAGTTAAAAGCTCAGTCTGCAGTCCAGGCGGGCGGCTGCGAGAATGCGGCCCCGGCTCGCGCTCCAAGCGGCACTGGGACTTTCTTGGAGCAGCGCTGAGTTTGTGCGTCAAACTGATCGATCAGGCCGATTCCCGTCGGCAGGTTTTACACGCAGATAAAAGCTCAAAGAAACATAAACAAACCGTTTTCTTAGTTTTTTTTGCAGAACAAAACATTAAACAAATAACACGTAATAGACCAAAAAAATCAGAGTGCCGCACTTATTTATAAGCCCGTACACAGGGGGCATCTGCTCGGTTAAAAAGGCGAACGGTCCGTCATGCCCGTCCGCTTCAGTCCAGTCATCTAACTCTGTTCGGAGAGCTGCGTGTTCCGAGCGGCCTCGCCGACTGTGGATACGGGGTAGCGGCCAGACGCGCCCCCACCGGCGTCCTGGACCCCCGCCGTCCCGCTACAAAGCGCCGGGCTTCGCCGCACCCCTAACTGCAGCCCCTGCGGGGGTCGCTTGGCGCTGCCCGTGTGAAGGCAGAAAACGCCGAACTGCTAGCAAAGTGACGATAAAACACAACCGCAGCTGTCCGCCGACTGCGCACGAAGTTTGGGATGAGAGCGGCGCAAAGCGGAGCGCCGCCGCGGCCGGAGCGCTGGGACGCCCAAGTTACTCACCGACGCCGTACTTTTCCTTCTTAGTGGGGACCCACCGGGACATCCTCGCAAACTACCAAAGAAAACTTCTCTCTCTGATACGCTGAGTCCGCTGGACAAAGCCGCCGCGTTTTCCCCCCTTCTTTTACTTTTTCCCCCCTTTATTTTCCCACTTTTTTTTTCCTGCCTGGCCGGAGCTCACCGCGCCGCCATTTTCCGCGAGTAGCAGCAAAGCCCCGAATGAGCGCAAAAGAAAAGTTTGTGTCATGTGGCCTCGGGGCGTCACGCGGCCGGCGGCTCCCGGTCCCGGTCAATACTTCTTGTGTCACCTATGCACGCACCTGTACTTACATCCATAACTTCTGACTACTATTTTATTCCTAAAAACACCAAAAGCCTTTTTACAATAACCTGATCAGCTCAAAATTTAGTGTAATCATTCAAATGCAAGTAAAATGATAATTTGGTTTTGGTCTCATAGATGTAATCACAGTACAGATATTTCACTACTTTCCTACTGTTTTATTTCATTTTATTTTAATATGTGTAAATGGTAATAGAAAATATGTAATGCGATTCAGGCTCTTATATCCTGTCCAAAGACCGTGAGTTCGCTTTGGAAACAGTATCATCAAGTAGTTAGGGCCTGGTAGGTTTACAGCCTTTCTGTCCATGGCTGGATGCATGATGGAATCATAGTGGGTTAAATGGAAAACTGTGGGATGCTGGACTCCACCCCCAGACAATTATTATCCGTAGCTCAAGTATACTCATATCAAATAGCACGGAACGGAGTTTCAGGGTAAGCAGAGGGCGCCTCTTTCACGTTGTCTGACTGCTTCCCACGGTGAAGGACGTTCACCGAGATCAGAAGCGGTATCAGGCTGACGTCGCCTTCACAGGGTTGAGCGGAAATGCGGCTCGCGGGACTGCTTATTTACAGAAGTTCTCCATTCCCTAAAGTCTCCGCGTTGTTATGCTGGAATGCACCAAAACAATGTCTATACTGAGTCATAATTTCAAATACCACATCCAAACCGTTTTCTCCGAAAGAAAACCCAAAAACGATAGAGACAGCTTTCTTGTACAGTTGAATGCGACTGAACTTAATGCATCGTTTACATGTAGCATATCGAAATACTTCCTCCAGAAGACAGTCTTTAATAATAAAAAAGGGTAATGAGTTCTTCCATTTCATTCGCCAACATCTGCTGCGTGTTTTGACACTATTTTCACCATGATCTTTGTAAGTAATGGTGTTCTGCTGTTTTCATCAAGCTGGCTTTGGGGCCGCATTGTAGAGGTTAGTAATGTATATTTTTAAACCTCTCCATCAAATCAATGTCCTTTCTATCAAGAAATTGTTATAAATCATAAGTATTCTTTTTGAGTGCAAACCATGAGGACTGCTGGCCTTGACTGTTTTTCATACCATGCAGAATAACATGCATTATTGCCTACTTTCTCATACCACATTATTTTTATATTCGTATATAAAAAAAGATATATACAACGAGAAAAACAAGAAAAGCTCCAGAAGGAAATACATACACATGTATCTGTGTGTGTGTATTTTTAGAGTATCTGCGCTCTTAATAGGATTTTCCAAGCAAAATAGATATAAATATTAAAGTAATGCAATTCTGTTTCAACAACTGTTATGTATATCTGCCATTATCCCCTACCCCACCCCCACGACCAGGATAAGCAGTGAAAGGTGGATGGATGGACGCATGCATGCATGCATTATTACACAATTGTTTCTGTCTCTGAACCATGAGATCTGTTGATTTTACTGAAAAAGTAATCTAAAAAAGCTGCAATGTCCCTTCAGTGAAATGACAGTCTTTTTAGATTAAGGCTGCCTTTTGCTGCGTATTTTTCTTTTGTAAACACAGTAGGGTTGTCGTCAAGATTGCAATGTGGTAAAATGAAACATTTGCCGTAGAATGACTGAGGGCAGTGCCAGGGTTACATGGTTCAGTACTTCGGCCACCAGAGGGCGTTGCTATTATACTTTTATTAATATTTCCAGTATCGTGACGAGTTCGACCCAACTGAAGCTGCGTACATTTCTCATGATTAAACCATTTCTCTCACCCCCTTAAGACTGTAAGAAAAATCTTTCATCTGATACGTCTGATTTTTCTTACTTATGGGAAAAGCCTGGGGAGACCACTGCTTACTGTGCTCCTTAAAAATGACATTATTTACGTCCATTATTTACTGAGGTATTTTATTCCCCTTTTCACAGCATTATTGTTATGTATTTGCCCAAATTTATTCACAGTACTACCTTTTTATACAGATACATTTATACAGTTACTTTCAATGAGGAAATTTCTTTTTTAATACGTTATTTTGCTCCAGCCCACTACCTGCACCTGAAACAGGTAAATAACGACTTGATAATTATTCGTTCCATAAAATCTGGTGTGTAGGTGGTGGAACTGAACAAAAAAACGTGAACTGGCTGAGGTCTGAGTATTGGGTTGAGAACCAGTATTGTCAAAGGTAATGATGTCTTATCACAATATTCCACTTCATACATTTATGTAAATGATATTCACCTGGCCTACATATACAGAGTGTCCTTACAGTGAAGGCACACATTTATGTAGGTCACAGACTTTCAAGTATTACAGTGAGAAATGTCTAAAATCATTTGTTTTTCTCTGATGGTAAATACAGTGCACTGATGCAATTCCTATAAGACCAGACGTTATTTAAATTGAGCTATTACACATGTGATGGTATTATACAATATTAATTCTTTGTCCATCAATGGCCCGCAGACCAGCGTAACGTGAATCTGCGGCTGTTAATTATGTCGCTTTCCCTACATCAGTTTAATTAGTACAGAAGAGCCAGAACAAACTAGCTTGTGTTACTTGAGTGATTATCTATAGAAATGGCATTAACTTTTTTGCGATGTGAGGCAGTCATGCCAGAGGGTGCCCTCTAACT
The DNA here is from genome assembly GCA_026779585.1 of Mormyrus proboscirostris. Classification (NCBI taxonomy): domain Eukaryota; kingdom Metazoa; phylum Chordata; class Actinopteri; order Osteoglossiformes; family Mormyridae; genus Mormyrus; species Mormyrus proboscirostris. Next base: position 5,735,300 of record JAODKF010000047.1, read on the forward strand.
CCGAGGCCCCCATCTGGACCACGTGTTTGGATCTCAGCACCTCCTGACCCGTGATCCAGTCGACACTGCTGCAGGAATCAATCAACAGCGACGGAACTGCTTCTGTAGTCTGCATGGGCTGGCCTGTGGGTTTCCACATGCTCTAAAAGGAGCGTCAGAAGATACATTCATTTGGAAAACATTCTCGTAGAACAACAAAACAAAAAAAAAACAAGGGGATAAGTTATTTTATTTTAAACAGAGATAGCTGATAATTATCCAGCCTTTGAAGGATTATTAATGCATGGGTGCATTCTGTTTATGCCAGTGAATGAATGTTGACATTTTGATTTGTGAAAGGGGGCTTTTCAAAGTTGATCCAGCTTTAAGTATAAGCCAGTGCATTAGCCTGTTTAAACACAAGGGGTGGTTTTTGTTCTCCTTCCATGAGCAAATTAAACGGATAGTGTGACAAATTGCATGACTGAGAGGATGCGTTGTGGAGCGTGTCTGAGGGGGGGGGTGGGGGGGGTGGGGTGGGCGGGGTGGGGCCCACAGATGAGTGGCGCTTCCTCATCTGCATACCAAGCCAAGCCTCGGAACGCCGCGTGGGTCGTCCTAATACCAGCACAAACAAGGGAAGTTAATGCTACACAGGCTCCACAGACAAGTCACTGCCTGTATCACATGCCATAGACTGAGGCAAGGACTGAAAATGGCAGGTCTTGCACAAGTCACAAGAAGGAAAGAAAAAAACAAGATGCTGCAGCTCACCAAAAAAAAAAACAACAAGCCTTTTACACTTATGTTCCACCAATTTACTTTATAAATTCCATCTATCCATTTTAATGACTGCTTATTTCTACAGGGTCATAATGATCTGAAGTCCCTCGGAGGAGAACATGAGGTGTGGTTCTTACAGGGTAATCATGCATACACACATCTACAGAGGGAAATCAGGGGAACCTGAAAATCACATTTGGACTGATGAAGAAACTCATGAACATGTGCATGCATATGCAATAGTTTGAACCGATACTCCTTTGCGCGACCTATAGAGCCACCATGCCACCGTAATCTTACTCTTTATGACTTTGATTCATGCAACCTCGCCATTAGGGTAGCTAAATTAAACAGTTCAGCTTTCACTGTTGGTAATTTATATATCATTAACCATTCTGTTCAGAATTTATCAAACATCCCTCATAGTGTTTTTACTTTTTGCAACAGTCTTCCCTGTCTTGTTTCTATTTGTAGAAGTCCTCCTTATGTTGTCACTTTCTGTAACAGTCATGTTGTTACATTATGCAACAGTGTTACATATATTGCTACTTTCTGTAACAGCCTTCTTTGTGATCTTCTTTCATGTAACAGTTCTGCTTATGTTGTTGCCTTATGTAAAAAGCTTCCCTATGTCGTTACTTTTTGCAACAGTCTTCCTTCTGTCGTTATTTTTCTAAAAGTGAATATCTCTGCTGATTTCCAATGATGCTTTTCTGGCACCCCTTATTTTAGCAGCCCTAAAAGTGACATAATTATCTCTCTCTCTTTTTTTGGTTTAGATGTCTTACATCTGACTGAAGTCAGAATTGCAAGTAGGCAAGCGGAGGGCAGCCGCAAGCTTTTATAGCTCAAAAGAAACAAGGGCTGACAGAAAACACAAACCATTTGCGAATAAGCTGAAAGAGAACACAAACCTATTATACAAATGCGTAATGCATCTGAAAATATGTCACAGGTTTTATTGCCGTGTTTAAGTGCGACCTATAGTTTAGAAGGGGGGCAGAAACTCTCAAAATGTTTTCTTTTGTTGGAGAGGAAGGGCAAACGACCAAAGCATCTAAACAGGGCATTTAATCTAAGGAAACACCCTAGGGCCTTAAACACACGCTCCCTCCCTGCTGACTTTCTCTCCTGCCCTCTCCCTACTGTGGATCTTTTGTTCATTCAGGGGGGCTGCAAAGCTATTTTCTTGCTTGACTGGAGATGGAAGTACCAGGAGCAACTTCCACACAAGACTCAGTACATGGATCGCTTTAGCATGATCTCAAAAAAGCTTTTTATGTAATTACTTTGTTGCATCTGAGGCTAGTGGCTACTCATTTCCAGTTAACTGGTAAGTCAACATCGACCTGTTTCCCAGATAGCACAGACTTCAGGAAAATAGTGTTATGAATAAAGATGCCAGTGTATGTGTGGACGTCATGTATTCCTAGATGATTAGCTTATTGTTGGATGAATAATGAATATAATGCTAATGTTTCATATCATGCTGCTTTAGAGATCTAGGCATAAGCTTTGGTTAAAAACTAACTATGGAAAACTTACTATGAAAAATGTTAAACCTCCGAATATCTTTCAGCATTCAAATATAAATCTTAATTATACAGTGTGAGTTTGCAAAAGTATAAAACCTAATAAGGGCAAAAAGTGAACAATTCTGCAATTTAGGAGATGAATATACACGTCAAATTTAGACTTGGGATTACAGGGAAACGTGTTGGACTGCAACAGTTTTTGCCTATAAATGTTTTAACATTACAACTCTTCTTTCTATATATATTTTTTATTTTTTTGAGATATGTGGTAGGTAACTTGCAGGTTTATTAGGTTGAAAACGCGCTGTCCGCTACAGCCTGGAAAGTACCACTCTGCCAGTAGGACATTTTTGACATTTCACACGGTAACCCAGGGGACACCTCCTTTAATCTCATTGGCTGGTTGCCTGAAAGCTCCGGATGGCGGCGCTGGATTGGGAGAGCTGGTGGAAATCGCCCAATCTTTGGGCCTGGGCGGGGCATCACCGTGAAGAAGCACAGAGTCGGAGAAGATCTGGGGATGAGGGGTACAGGGAGTACCTGAAGACCCAAGCCGAGGCCCGAGTCCGGGGTTCGAGGCCACGAAGCTGCATAGAGGGGGCTGTAGGGGGGCTGGAAGGGTGGCTACAGCCCCCAGGGAGGGGGAACAGCACCTCCGCTCAAAGTGCCGGGCAGTTCCACCCTGAAAAAACCGTGTCCATGCCTGTGCTGGATTTGGCACCCAAATCGGTAGGTGCCTGGAGAGCCACGAGCCACCGGCCACCCAGCCCATGTGACACTCCCCAAGGTGACACAGAGTTCCTATCGGCTGGGTGGCAGCGCAGGAATTTGGAGCCCTTAGGGCGCTGGGAGACCGCCCACGTAAAGGATCTCCCCAGCAGCCAGACAGCCAGGCCCTGCTCTATGGCCGCCGTTAAAAGCGGCTGGCTACCCAGCCAGAAGAGGGCGGCGGTGTGCAGTGTCCCCGGCCGCCACACCCCCGCCAAGGAGCCACACTGCTGGGTAAGAGCGCAGAGCCACTCGTGGGATGCCGCCGACTTGGCTGGGTGTGCAGGAACACGCCTGTGCCAGGCTAAAAGGCCCATCTGGCTGTGTTCCTACTATCCAAGCTCAGCTTGCTGTGTCATTGCAGCCGTTCCCAACCGAGTGACCCTTAGTCTTGCAAAATGTAGGCTTTTCCACTAAATACTAATCGCTACAGTTTTCTATAATTAAGTTGCTATTATTAGCTACAAAAGCTCTGCTAAAATAATAATCGGACATTTGTCCGTCACACCCATGGAGCTCAATGAAACCGGATTTAGTTTCTTGTTCTGTTACAAGATACTATATATATGTATGTATTAGTTAACCAGTGCATTATATCAAATGAAAGGCTTGAGATTTATATTTAAAACATTTTAGCATCACAACGTTAGCCATATCATTTATACAAACATTATTTTAAAAACAGAATGAAATAAAATAAAATAAAATAAAAACTGCCCTTAGAGTGTGACTGTACAGTTTGTGGCTGTGTGTGTGTGTGTGTGTGTATGGATTAGGTTTATATTACATTGTGGGGTCGAATGTCCCCAAAAATGTAATAAAAACCTGTCTTTTATGTTGTGGGGACCATTTTTCAGGTTGCTTATGGCTAAGGTTAGGGCTGGGTAGGGGTTAAGGTTGCCATTGATGGGATTAGGCTTTTTCCCATAGAAATGAATGGAGTCCCCACAAAGATATAATTACAATTACAAACTCATGTATATGTGTGTGTGTGTCTGTGTCTGTCTGTCGTGATGGACTGATGTCCCATCCAGGGTGTTACCCTGCCTTGTGCCCTAAGCTGTCTGGGAAAGGCTCCAAAATACCCATGCCCAGACTAGATTAGCAATTTGAAGATTTTCTATTGATTTTCCCGTTGATTTCCATTACTGCCTCTCTAGCACAGGGTCACAGCAAGTCTAGAAGAAAAAATGATCTTAGTAAACAAAAACAAACAAGAGATTTTTTATCCTCAGAGACCCAACTGTAATATTTTCCACCACTAATGTTCACAGATAGATGGAAATGTGAAGCGGTAAAACATTTCCTGTGTTAAACGGGTTACATGACGTCGATCGTCACACGTGGCCTGCAGGAGGTGTGGTCTATGAGCTATAATATAAGCAGTTTACAATAGCTTATACACCCCATTGGTGTGTGAGGGCTACATTTGTCTCAGGCAAGCCTGCTAAGCGGCTGTGACATCTATCTGTTATTTATTCTTAATATATTTAAATCCACTAAGCTCATTCTTCCATGTGGCGTTTTATAATAACGGATTTTTATCATTCATAGTGGGTCAGCGGTAGTGAAAAAGCAGCAATACCCTGAGGGTTGGGTTTAAATCTCAGGCGGGCTCTGAAGGAATTCTGCAGGCAAAGACTGCAACTGCATCTCGGCCAGATCATGCAGGGGTCTCCCTGCATCTCTAAAGTACTTAACCTCCATCAACCCTTCAACATAACAAGCCTGTACAAATGGATAAAATCTGTAAGCCATACCAAGAAAAGCAGCACCTGAACAAGCATTTGTATGACATAGATTAGCCTGGGGAGCATAGGGCACAAGATGCCATAGAAGGGGTGCAAATCGATCACAGAACACACTCAGAGGGGAATTTGGAAAGGCCTGTTCACATAATTGGGCATCGTTGGATTGTGGGAGGACACCATATCACCCAATGGAAGTCCACACAGTCATGAGGACAGCACACATGGAGCCTTGGATGGGATTTGAACCCACAACCCTAACAGTGTGATATCACTGGTGCCACCACACAAGCCTTTCAGGATCTATCCTCAATTTTTATTAAATAGGGAGGTGTGTGACACCAGGCCAGGCCAGGACACCATTCCTGTGAACAGAAGGTTGCTGGTTCAAAGCCTAGGGTTGGCAGAATGATTTCACTGTTAAGCCCCTAAGCAAGGCCCTTAACCCCCGAATGCTCCAGGCTAAAATAAAATGTAAATGAAGGCCTTTTGCTTATGATACAGTTTAAAATTTCCCATTAAGGTTGTTGGCACAGATAAACATGACTCTGTTTCGACAGCAGAGCCCTTGTGATCAAATGGCGTCCCCCAGTAAATGAAAGGATAGAAAGCCTGAATTCCTACCATTCACCCAACTAACTGTGTTGTGCTACAGCAGAGTCTGAGATTTTCAGGCTGCCAGCATGACCTGCTGGTCATCTTAGGAGTTTAGGTGCTTGACTGCGTGTGCAGCATCACAAAACTAAATGTAAAAATACAATGGGAGGGGAAAGAGCAAGTCCGTTCGACTTATCTCCACCCTCCTCTGAATTATTGTGTGATTTTGGTACATTCTACTGCTCATCTAGCATGTCTTTCAATTGGCTTTTTGTTATGCTCCTCTTTCCAGCATGTACCACACCCTAGAAAGTACAGGGTTTAATTTCAGGACAATACAGTAAGCACTTTAAATATATTATGCCGTGTTGCTCATACCCATCCTGAAAGGGGTTGTCAGCTTGCATCATCTTTATATGAAATGCTGTTGCTTTGGTCAAAACCATTGCTCAGCTGCTGCCACTCCCCCCGGGAAAGGTGGATCCTTTGGTACAGTCTGGGAACTGCTCACTCACATGGAGATGGTACTTTGGCAACCGGTTATGGTGATGTAGGGGAAAACCGCCAACAAAGCAACGGTTTGGATACCCACCTGAGAGAACCTGCAGAGGTGTGCAGTTAGTGTTAACACTTCGTAAACCAGCCTTCTATTTTAACGAGCTAGCAGCTAGGCGCTATCCCCATGGCTTTTTCACATGTGATCAAAGGTGAACAGTATCCTGAACCCTACACCTGCTAATAGGCGCTAAATTCAATAAAAGCAAAAGAACCAAACCCAGGCCTTTGTTTAAAATGGCCTGAGGATTCATCAAAGAAGAGAACGGCCTCTTGGAGTTTTTTAGCTAAAACATTTTTGTATGCTGTTTTATGCATCAGGTATGAATTCAATATTCTATTTATGCTGATAATTAGCAGAACTTCCACTGATTTGCTGTTTAACCTTCTGACTTTCAGGCTGCATTGAATCCTAACACTTCCTCTGGATTCCCTGAAGCTCTCCCAAGAAAGAATGGTCTCGGACATACAGGTAGGCACCTCATGTCCTCTGCCAAAAACGCTACTGAATGCAGCAGAAAGAATACCTGGAAACTGTGTGACATTTCGCACTGCTGTGAAAAATCAGCTTCGTCTTTATCCACATTGAATTTTGGTGTCACCCGTTCCCTGCGGAAGCGATGCCTGTACAGTATATATGAATGTATAATGCATTCGTAAAAACATTATGCATTGTTTGATGCATAATCAGTGTGGTGTAAGTGGGTAGAGCTGAGGTTTCAAATCCCCGGCTCGTCGTGGGGGGAGCTTGCATATTCTCTCTGTCTTTGTACAGATTACCTCCGCGCTCTCCAGTTTCCCGCTGCAGTCCAAAGACTTGTAGTTAGGTGAATAACCATCTCTAAATAGAGATGTATGTATGTGACTGTGTGCCCTGCGATGTCCAGGCTGACCGCAACCTTGTGTTATGGATGGATGAACAGACAGAGGGATAGAATTTACAGATGTACTATCAGCATGTATGCACCTTATTTCTGCTCTCAAAAATAACACTGCCGGGACAGCTGTAGCTGTATATGACTCACCCCCCCCCCCCCTCTCATTTGGGAGTGATCATCATCAGTCCTCGGGCGAGGGGGGAGGGGGGCTGGTTTCCTAAATGTCCATGTGAAATGTTTGGAGATGGAGCAAAACAGTGATTGACAGCGAATTATTTTCTGTAACGTACACTCCAGTCTGCAAAGGCTCCACGCATGGTTCCTTGAAGGCACGTTACGTCAGGACTGAAATTCACCGAAGTGACTAGAGGATCATGGGCATCTAAGTAGTCTAACAGACTGCATGTCTTTGCCTGTGCACCCCCCCCCCCCCCCCCCCCCCCCCCCCC
>JAODKF010000047.1:5744788-5756930 GCA_026779585.1 Mormyrus proboscirostris
TTTGGGCTAGGGGCCCCATGGGCCCCCTGCACCCCAAGGGCCCCTGGGCAGCGGCCCCGCTGGCCCGGTCCATAATCCGTCCCTGCATCTCACTCACTGCAGTTCAGGACATATATGACAGTGATCCGAAAAGGATTGGCACTGATCTGAAGGCAAAAAGTAGCCCTAATACTTATTAAGCAATTTATATTAATATTCCTGCCCCATATATTTACTTCACATACGTTTAACTTGTTTAGTTAAAAATCATTGCCAGGAGCGCAGCTTCGCTTCTCTCGGGTCCCGCTGCAAAATTACTCCAATTAATGAGTGAATAAGTGAATTTATTTATTAACTAACACGCGGCGACTAATTTATGCGTGTTACGTTTCTCAAGGCAGTTTGCATATTATTAAGGCAATAGGATGCGAGGAAAGGCTTGAGAAAGAAGAGGGCGCCTTTATGATCTGGGGGGAGGAGTTCTGGGGTTAGATTACTGGCGGCCGGACGCGGGCTGATCCCCGAGCACCTGGCAGGTGCGGGGCGGTGCCGAGCCGCGGCTACCTGCGGTGTCACGGTGCCGATTCGCAGCAATAGTCGGGCGGGTCAGTGTTTATACAGAGAAAAGGCGCATGTTTCAGTAAAAGAGCGGGTTGGGGGGGCTATACGGGTACCGAAATGAGTACATCTCAGCTGCGGAGGAAGTGAAATTCAAAGGAACTCTGTCTGGTAAGTAGATGCTCTTTGTGCATAGATGGTGGGAATGTATTTTAAAATCAAATAAACAGCCAGAGAGATTTATAAAGTCTTCGTGGTATTCCGGTATGTATTATAAAGAAGTCAATGCCCTAGCTGCAAAACAAAGGCACCGTATTCATCATTCTCGCGGATGGTGGTTGTTTGTCATAGGGGTGGAGATCTGTTTGTCTATCTTTTTTCTTTATTTTGGTCTGGAGTATATTCAGCCATGTGTTGCTCCCACCTCGCCGTGCACCGGCGGCGCGCGCTTTAATCCGAAGTATCGCGACGCGTCGCCATGGCAACAGGGACTCTACATCGTGCATGATTGACAGCAAAGGAAGGAGAAAACAACGAAAAACCCAGATCACAGGCCTTAGCAGACACCGGGGGGGTGGAAGGAAGGAGGGGGTTGCTTGCTGTATATCTGAGAGAACCTACTCGAATGTCACAGCACGGCTATGGTGTCACAATGAACCCCCCCGCCTCTCCCGTTTTACACGCAGGTGAAGAGATGGTGGGATCGTGCCCCCGCTGGCGCGGGGCGACCAGTACGCCGGGTTCGGCTCCCGTCCGAACCGACCAGGTAGACTCTGTAATTCCTGAGGATGTAACGCTTCACTATGTATGCCTAACCTAAAAAAACCCTACACCTATATTACGTAATCAAGTCTTTTTTTTTCCTGAAACGGTCAACAGGATTTTCCAATAAGTAGATTTCTGGTGTGTATTTCTGTTCATTTACTTATTTATTGCCTTTTTGAAGTGAGATCAAATAATACAGTCCCAGGCTGACTTGGCTGCAAATGCAAGTAGGTCAGTCGTTGCACGTGAACTGGTTTTTAAACTGTTCTTAAATACCAGTACTGTGGTCACCATCACAGTGGTGTATTTTCTGTTCTAAATGATTAGGAGAGAAAGATATACCTATTCTAATAGGAGGAACTTTTTGTCCCGCTTTCACAGAGCCTTTCTTGTTTATGGTTTGTCAACCCAAATGGAAACGGCTGTGTTATGAGAATGAGCATATTGTCATTTAACTGCTGACGTTCTGCTAACTATCGTAGAAATGCCCCCCCCCCCCTGAATGCTTACAACCCCCCCAATACATCGTTCTCCAGGTTAATTTGCACAGCGCCCAAGTGTTCCCTAGCGGATTATACATTACCATGGTAACAACATCCCATTACGATCTAACCGCCGGAATCCTAAACAGTGACAGAGAAGTGCTGATTGTTCCCGGCCGTCGTTTCCCGATGTCACTGAGGGAGGGGGCTTTTGTCCGATCGGCGGGGGTGGTGAAGAATTTCCGCGGTAATGAGGCTGCTTCGCTGAATCGGTGTTTTTGTCATGCAGGTACGGGAGGGGAGCCCTGCTTTGGTGGGAAGTCATTCTCCGCTATGCATGGAGGGTCAGCTGGAGGACCGGCAGAGAATTTGGCAGGGCGCCTCCCTGAGGGCGGGGCAGGCAGCACTCTCGGGTGGACACTCTCTCCATGGAATGGCGAGCGCACCTGGGCACTCAGCCGCCATGGCGCCACCTGCTGTTGGTGCTGCGAATCGCCCCAAGTCAAGGTCTGGCTTCTCCTCCATCACGATCGCCTCACGGAAGGTGCCCCTTTCAACTGGCAGCCCCGGCACAAGCCAGCCCATCATGTCTGGGAGCTCCACCCCCACCGGAGCGCCATCCGACACCCCTGTGGACCCCTCCAGGCGACCGGTCATCCGTCAGAGAAAGGCGACTATCATCAAGGTGACAGGTCGCAGGCAGAGTCTCCCTGCGGTGCAGCCGCTCGCCGCCATGCGTCCGCCCGCCTTCCGGCACAGCCCCGCTGGGTTGGGGGATGAACAGAATAACTCGTCACCCTGGCATGGTGTTTGGGCCGGTGCCCCACCAGAGGCGTTGGTGCCCCATACCCGCCCCACCCTGTTCCTGAGTGACCCGGACGTCTCACAGGAGGGCAAACCGACGGTACACAGGTCCACCTTATCCCTCTACCTAAAAAGCCCCGTTGGTAGAGGGTCAGCTCTGGAAGGAAATGAGAAAGAGGCCTCAGTCCGGCCCAGGAGGCCCTTGAGCTTTGCCGGAGGGCTCGGACTCAGCGGCACTGACCCGTATGAGGCAGAGATGCTGCATCCGAGGCGAGCCAGCCTTCAGATTCCCGAGTACGCTGGGACAGGCCGCAGCTCTGCCGAAAAGCTCGCCGAAGCCCGAGGTAAATGCTGCGAACACTGTCCTCGAGCGCACTCTCTTACCTCGACCTTTTTGCATTACTCTCATAACTGGCTGCGGGTTTTGTTGCGTCCCTTGCGTAACTAACTGGCCACAGGTTTTGTTGCGCGCCTTGCACCCCGATTCTGGTGCCCTGTGCTGCATTCTCTCTTTGACCCCACGTGCAGTGTTGACCCCCACCGGTTGAAAAATGCCGCAGCGCTGCACTGGAGCGGGAAAGTGCTGCCACCTGCATGCTTATCATCCTGTGCGTTTCCCAGGATGCTATGTGTCACAAGCCACTGGGGAAGCAAAACCGTTTTAGAGTACTGAGAACAAAGCTGGCGTGAGAGGCAGATTGAATCTATCAGTAACCAGGTCAGAGCTGAAGGTGTCACTTTAAAGGAAATGAGTGACTCACTTAAAGGTTCTTAACTTCAAACTTTAATAAAAGTCCTTTGCTCGTTGGTAAATGTCTTGCAAGGCGCTAGCTCTCTCCCTCCAAAATGTTTTGGCTGCCTGTCATTCTCTTGCATAAATGTTAGAGGTTCAATTCAAATACCATTGAAATGAAAGTTTAATAATTAATAAATAAAGATCTCTGAAATGAAGGGAAACAGACTGGTAGACTGTGTTAAGGACACACCCTTTACACAAGTGACTTGGCTGCTGGTCCTGACGGTCAGCAGGTGATTAGTCCGGGTGTGACGCCTAAGGAAGCCTAACCTCACGGCCTGCAGCTGCTCAGGCCTAGTTGTGCCATCAAAAGATTGGCCCAGCTTCCCATTGGCTCCAGGTCGCTTAGATCAGCATTAATTTAGGGAGAGAGGACTCACGGGTAACCTTGAAGCGACATAGAGGTTCTTCATGGTTGCGGGAGAGTGAGACAGTCTCCCTTTTTTTTTTGTGACTCACATTCTCTTCATATCGTTCTGGCGTTTAAAGCGTGCAGAGATTCCACCGCAACGCTCCAAAAGCCGGATGTCGGATGAGATATTCTCCATCCTTTCAGCTTGCATGCAGGTTCTGTGCTTCTCTCCCCCCGCAGATGTCGCCCTGAGTGCCGCTGTGGTTATAGCTAACATAAAATGGCAGAGTCGGCTGAGGAAGATGGCAGCCGGCGCTCAGGCCGAGGGCTCGGAGGCGTCCCCTCACTCCGCCAGCACTCTGGGTAACGCATCACGTCCCTTGCTAAAAAACTGCTGACATCAGATCCGCAAACTCATCAGTTGATTCGAGGGAGCACCCATACCTGTCAGATATTGCAGCTCAGCGTTGAGTTTATAATTGACTCACCCCAAGGTGAATACTTCCATACTAGAGTTAACATTGTATATTAATATACAACCTAAATGTATTACAGTCAGTGATTTCCTATATCTGGTAAATACTGTATTCTTGGCAATTAGCTACAGCCTAACTTAGCAGGCAGGCATCCCAGCTCCCTGCTCTCCGGAAGTTCTGGAAGTCTCCCGGAAGTTCTGGAAGTCTCCCGGAAGTCCTGGAAGTCTCCCGGAAGCTGACAGCAGCTCCCCACCACCTGTCAGTGATGTGCCGGGAGCAGAAGGAATTCTGTCGCCGCTTTTCACCTTAATCCCGCCCCACCTGCTTGGCAATATTTGCCGCCTCCCTCTAGTCCTGATTGGCAAATTTTGCCATTAGATTTTAAATACTTGTCACTGTCCAGATGTTATAACGTGGCATATGTGTATTTTGACGTTATGTTAAAAGCAATGCTATTCTGGTAATTCTCGGGGGGTTTGCAAAAATACCACGATATACACAGTGTTAGGGAAGAGGTGTAAAGTTCAGGTCCAGAAAATACAAATCCAGACCAAGGTTTTGTTTCAAACAGCCAGTTGAGTACTCTGTGACTGTGACACTTATACGCAACTGGTTGGTTGAAACAAAACCTTGGTCTGGATTTGTACTTTCTGGACCTGAACTTCCCACCTGCATTACTTTTGTGGATAACGTCCCCAACACTGATGATGTATGTTATCACTGTAATACCACCTTGACCTACCCACCAACCCATCCCCCCCCCCGTTGTCCCTCATTCTACCTCGTGAAAGCGAAAAGGCCGGATGTCTGAGCAAGTTGCAGGCAGTTGGGTTGGTCTGGTAAATTTGTGTTGCAGTTGCTGCTTGGGTTTCAATCCCGTGTTAGGCTCCCGTTTTGTTCTGGTTGGTCTAATTGACAGAACCCTTCCCACCCTGTACAGAGGACCTTGGAAACTCAACATTTAGCAGACTGACCTGTTGGTAGCTGATATGATCTAGTCTGCATTACCCAGTAGCAGTAGGCATTTGGGTGTATGGCAGACACCCAAACAGAAGAATGAGAAGAACAGCTAGAAATGGCTTACTTAAGGACTTTATTATACACTGGCTGATCAGTGACAACAGACAGAGAAATATACTTCATAGTGAGGTAACGGTATTGTATTCCCAGGCCAGCTTGATCCTCCATGACTCGAGGACAGGACATCCTTCATAAGGAGATAGTTACGTTGATGAAATATTCTGCAGAAACAGTGGTGGTTCCCGGAAGACGATGAAACATTCTCCCAATTTATAAAAATGTTCTCAGAGATCATAAAATGTTTCCTGACTTATTAAATCGTCCATTTGATATATAACATTGTTCTCACATTTTTTTGGTCACGTCTCCCCCCCAGGCTTCATGCGTAATTGTGAATTAAAGTTATTATCTCAAAGATAGAGGCAGAGGGCCATTCTGAACTGTAAAACCGACAGGAACCACAAGCCTTTAAATGCGGATCCGTTTAAACATAAGCTGATTAGAATTGTACAGGTCGGCATGGACAGGACAGAACTTAAACTGACAAACAGGTGAAAAGTTTGCTGTGTAGAGTTAAGGATATGACTCAAGCCTGCATTGAAAATGGTGGCATGTGGCCTCTGTGTTTGAGATCGGAAGGTTGTCAGTTTGAATCCCATCGTCGGCAGAATAGTGTCTGCTGGGCCCTTGAGCAAAGCCTTTAACTTCCCCAAAAAGATTCTGGGGGTGTCAGATGAATGGCTGACTGTATGCTTGGATGCTCAGCTTTGCTGTGTGTGTATATGTGTCTCAAAGAAGAGCATGATGGGATACGTGACAACTAAAAATTTCTAATGTACTTGTGCAAATGGAAAATCCAATTTCATTTAAAAAAGAATGTGTTGCTTCAGGTCATACTGGGAGAGCTTAGTTGTACCAAATGATCTTCCAGGTCTGGGGTTCCCTGGGGCAGACCACTCTGGACCCCGCCCAGAAGTGGAGGATGCTGGGAGTGACCGGATGACTGAGGAGGTGCCTGACCCATCCCACCCTGAGGTGCGGGACAGCCCTCAGAAAGACCTCACCCTACAAGTACGGTTTGGGCTCCTGCCTGACCTCCATACAGTCTAAAGCCAAATCCTGTTTTGCAGTAAGGAGTTACGATCCAACCTTCGATAGAATTCATGCTTTTATAAGTATGTATTAATGTCAGGTGCTGCATGTGTCCTATTAGATTGTGATTCAGCCTCAAACGCCCTGCGGAGGATATGGTTAAAATAATACCGGGCTGCAGATTACCCACCCCCAGCACAAAATTAACCGTGTCTGTGGGTTCATCTGCTGAACACTGTGATTATTCTGCAGGGATGGTGTGTGGGGGCATCTCTGCCACGTCTCGGTGCTGGGACTAACGCCAGCAAGTCTTATTCTTTTGTCTTCATTTATTTTTAAAATGGCTTGTTTGGTTTATACTACCTTGACAATTTGCACACTTTGTATGATTGATTTGACTGTTGAATTTTATAGATAAGATTGATTGGTTAATTAGTTGATTTGTCGCCTGATTGGTTGATGGACCGGCCAATCGATTTGCAGGAGGCCCTGCAGCGTTTCCGGCCCGATTTCATCCGTCGCTCCCGTGGCCGCCAGAAGGAGCTGGAGCAGCGTGCCCTGGAGAGACGGGCTCAGCGAAGTCCAGACCCCCCTCCGACCTTGGGCCGTGGTGACACCAGAGCCAGTGCGCTCTGCAGTAAGGCCCCCTGTCCTGTCCGCGCATGTCTGCCCCTCCCCCGTTCCTGCTTCGGCCCCCATTGTCCACCTGCAGCTGCAGTGGCAGCGTGCCACTGTCGGGCCTGTTGTGTGCGACGCAGCACAAAGCCGTGGCTGTCTGTCTAAATGGACAAAACGCGAGTTAAAAAGGACACTTGTATCGGCTTCCAGCAGCGTTTCGGCTTCAAAGTCATTTTCGGGGAAAAAAATATTAGCGGTCAAGACGTCACCAATACATACTGCCAATCAGGACATTTACCATGATGATTTTAAAGTGAGTTGATAATGTAATTTGCCTTTCTCCAAGATGGAAAGCAACTCCTATACAGGCATTAGTATATCCTGGTCAAAAATTTTTATTTTGTAGTGTTTCCTGCCCTCTGCTGTAATAGTATTGAACTGCACCTGTCTAAAATACTTTGCATTCTACTTTGAAGATACTTTGCATTATTCAAGTAAAATTAAACATTATTCTAGTCACTCTGTTAAAAATTACCTTTATTTTTATTATCGTACAGATGTTTGTTTATTATGCAGTTTATTAAACTTACAACTGTTTTACATATCCACAAAAGACAGATGGGGGAAAACAAGTCACGGATGTGATAGAAAATCAGTCAGAACTGCATCTAATAAACATGTAATTTGAGAATTACAAGCTACTTATGTGAAAACCTGGGCGGTTTTCCTTTAAATAGCCCAACCAGCGTAGGACTGGAGATCCTATTTAAATGTGTGAAAGTCTGATATAGCTGTGATTTTCTCTGTGTTCAGTCCTTTGTGACTAATACGGCGTTCTACTCTGCCTAAGTTGGGCAATTATGAATCCTTGAGATATACTTAGCGATTGAATTGGGTGAAACAAAAAAAAAAGAATTGCAATCAAACCCAAATTTAAGTGCCTGTATTATTGCATCCACGCCTCTAATTCAGCTGCATTGTGTTCCCTGCTGACGTAATTTCAGCAAATGCTTTGTTGCTCCTCACACAACTGCAAACGTGTCCTATGAAAAGTTATTGGCAAACATCATTTCCGATAGTTCCCCAAAAAGAATCGACATTAAATGCTTAGGCTAGCTATGAAATATCATTTTTGATAAAGTCTTCTTTAAAAAAACCTGCGCAATTAGGCTTGATTAAATGCAGCAATGATGGGATCTTTGAACATGCAGCTGCTGAATGTCACCTGGCGTCTTTTCTGTCTGGGTGCCATCATCCTCATTTAGCCGTAAATTAAACGATTCTGCTTTACCAAACCCCTTTGCCATCTGGCCAAATAAATCTTTCAGTGGTGCTAAAATATTCTGATGTGTTTTACCATCTATAGGGTTACAGGTAACTGACTGAAGGACATCAAATAATGGAACAACCATCTATCTATCCATCCATCCATCCATTTTCTGTACCTGTTCGTCCTGTGCTGGGTTACAGGGGTCTGGAGGCTATCCCAGGGGCTACACTGAGTTTTCCCTGTAATTCACTTTTTGTGGTATCAAAATGTGCTAAATACAAGCACAGTAATTGTGGAAGTTCATAGTACAACTTCATATGTGCTACTTGTCGATAGGCTGTCTGTTCCGATGTAGTGGGTGGGGTTTAAGATCAGCATCTCCATGACCTCGAGTGTGATTGCGTACCTGCGTTTGTTGGCAGGTAACCCTCGAAAGCCCCAGCTAGGAGCCATCGGGGGCGAGAAGGTACTTCATTCATGCAGAAGGTGGGTGTCATGGCAGACGAATGCTAAATGACAATGTCCCCACACTAAACTGGTGGGGGTGCTATAGACTTGAAAGCTTGATTTTGCTCTGAATGCCGAGTCTCAGACGTGGACCACCTCTCCTATGAAATTCCTGAACAGCGAGTCCAACAGGTAGCTGTTATCACAGAGACCTGCTCTTGGAACCAGAAGGTTATGGGATCAGGTCCCCAAAGCAATCTGCTTTTATACCCCTGAGGAAAGTAATGCCATGGTCTAAATATACTCTATTGTTGTCAAGAATATCAGGAAATGTATAATCATGACTGTATTCTGAGTGACCTGAATCAAATTGCATCTAAATAATTCCTCAGCACACACTTTTATGCAAAGCCAGTTACATATTCACAGTTTCGCAAGTTAAGCAAGTCAGATCTAGCACATTTCTCAAGGGCACGACAACAGAGCTCTACATGAGACTATAACCCGCAATCATCTTTTTCCTAACAGCTTTTTTTCTCCTTAGTTACAAAGCCAACTAACTTCCTAATGCACACAGTACTGCATCCAAAATTGCAAATGTTTTAACGCTGGCTGAAAGTCCACTCACATGCTTGACACCTGATTGGCTGTGGCATGCGGCCAGGTCTACTACCTTGGGAGGACAAGTGGGAAAGTTGGGGAACTTCCTAATCTTAGGTCACCTGAAAGGGCAGAAGTGCCAGGCAACTGACCAGGGTGAGAACCTGAAACAGAAAATCAGAAATTCCTGGCTGCTGTCAGAGTGGGAGGTGTCAGCATCCCGAAACAGGGACCCTTAGCTTATCCCTCCAGAATGAAGTCTTCTGCACTGATTCCAAACATTAACAGGAATGACAGACGCCCGTCTGAAACCAAGAAGAAGCGAGAGGAGGAGGAAAAAAAGAGAGTGATGACACAGACCAATAGGATGAGAGCAGAGATTTTTAAAAAGGTAAGATGGCTACATCTCAGCCCATCAGGGTTAATAATCATAATTTGTGTTGTTTATCTTGTCCACAGACACTTTGTGTGTTACCTATAAACATTATGAACATTTTTTGTAGTGCATCTCTACAGACTGTGTTTTCTATAGCAAAACCAGCTGTAATAAAACAATACAAGTTTATATTAGCAATATCCTTTATATTGGTCTTACAATTTAAGTAAAAAACCGTACCATACACTTTTATAGTTATATTTAAAGTATTTTCTTTACACTTTAAGTTGTCTATTAGAAATGGGACTATTAAATAAATTGTCGGATGTGAAAAGCCGACAGTTAGTTGTCGGAAGCTTTGGGACGTATGGGAGTTTTGGCGATTTCCGCGTTTCCTGCAGAGAGCTCCCGGCGGTCGCTGCTGAGTAGTGATGTCACGCTCGCCTACGACCCGATTCTCTGAGCTCATTGGCATTAATGATGAAATGAGTCAAGTTGTACTTGAGAACCGTTCTTTTTATCTTTGTGTCCATATTTCACTGCCTGCCCTTAATCCATTCCACTCCCTTTCACATGAACAGTGACAACCAACCAGGCACAAGAGGTAGATTTTGTTGCATTAGGTCCCTTTCGGCCAGAATGAGCAGAATTTGTGACAAAATTGTTTTCAAATATTAAGTGTTGCATGAATTGCATTCAAAGCAAGGCAACTTTATTTACATAAAACATTTCATACAGAGCGGGGGGGTCATGGTTTGCAGGGGTTAACGCTGTTGCCTTACAGCTCTGGGACCAATTCATAGGTGTTTTAATTACACAAAAATATTCTGAGGGCAGAATGAAAACTGATTGTTTCAGAGGGATAGCCAATCAGATTGTAGAGGAGGTAGGTACAAGCAACTAGAGGATGCAGGACCAACCAATCAGATGTCTTGGTCCCGCCTCCTCTAAAGGAACAGAGCCCTTCAAAGAGCTGTCATTCCCATCAGTTCTGAGTGTGCACTGTCCCTGTCCACTCATTATGTGACCAAATGACCATCTGATTGACCTTCAGCTGCTGGCAGTGAACTCTGCTGTGTCACTGCCTATAACTGGTGTCGCCCCCCAACTGGTCATTTAAAAAATATTCATTCATTACTTTTCCATTTACATCTCAAGGTATTCTGCAATTCGCCACACTTTGAACAAATGCCCCCATTCCTGATACTTTTGAAAATAATTCATGGGCACTTTACTGCAGAAAATGGCAAGTAGTCTAATTATTTATGGATTAAGAACGTTTGGATAGTGAGGCCCATATAATTAGTTTATTAACTTCCTGTCCAGCAGAGGTCACTGTTGAACTTCTTGAGGAGGGTTCCTTGTAAGATTTCATGGCTGCAGACTGTGACAGGCTGACAAACTGGCAGGACTCGAGATGTCCTTTGGCAATCTCTGGATCCCCTGAGGCTCCCATAGCTACCTCTCAGAACCCACACTTACTGAGTAAAATACTGAAAGGATGTCAAATGTGTAAAAATACATATTTTTGACTTATTTTGAATATAATTTATACCTCTCTTGTCATTTTCACCTTGTCTTGTCCTGTCGATATGGTAATTACAGGCTTCTATTGTCATTTCAATTATTGTAATCGCTATATTTTGATATACTGTTTGTTGTGCATTCGAATCCCTCCTCCACTGTGTCTGGAGTTTGCATGTTCTTCCTGCATCACCCGCGACGCAGCGAAAAGGCACGCAGTTAGGCTAATTGGCATCTCTGAATTGCCTGTAGTGTGTGTGCTGAGTCTGTGTGTGTGTTTGTGCCCGGTTGTTGACTGGCTTCCCGTCCAAGGCAGACTCCAGCCCTGTGCCCTATGCTGCCTGGGACGGACTCCAGGTCCCCTATGACCCCAACAAGGATAAATGGATAGAAAATGTATGGAGGGATAAACCCAGGATTTGACATGATCCCCTGACCCCGTCACCTGATGCTGCCTTTGACACCAGCAAGAATCCTCACGGAGAAATGGTCCGCAGACGAAGCAGTGTTTATAAATTGTGATGAAGGATGTGCCTAATCTGAGACAGCCTCCAGGGGAATTTATCCGCCAGGCTGACTTTTTTTCAGAGACACACGTCGCTCCGAATTCCGTGAGCTTGGCTCGCCTTGAAACAGGCACCCGGGGGGGGGCTAATGCTGAATATAAGCTCGATATTTGCGTGAAGGTGGGGTTTTTTTTTTTTTTTGGCTGTGTTGGACCCCAGCTCTCGCCCTCCGCTGCCAAGTTGCGGTGGGGACCCACACAGGAGCTTGGAGGGCCGTTGCTGGCAGGTTAGCCGGGGCCCGACCCCTCGCCCCCAGCAAAACTGCCCCAAGCCCCCCCACGGAACCCGCACCTGGTCGTACCGAGACATTTGGAGGGGAGGAGTCGGGATCAGTGGCGGCAGACATCAGGCCTTCTGACGTCAGAACGGGGATCTGACTGGACAGGTGGACTGGCCGGGGGGGGCGGGGGGGACGCG
>JAODKF010000047.1:5783086-5804492 GCA_026779585.1 Mormyrus proboscirostris
CCCCCCGCCCACCCCGACGTCCGCTGGGGCTATTAGCCGTGAGCCACCACAGCCTCCACACCATGGGCGCTAGGAAAAACCACAGACTGCCATTGCTGGCAGCAGAGCCTCGTCAGGGACGCGGGGCGGGCACTGCTGCCAGCACGCGCCTCACTTCCTGTAATTAACATAATCAGCCGGCTCCCAGCCCCATATGGGCAGCAGGTGGCCAAGTCGTTATGGAGCTGGACTGCTGATTCGCAGGCTGCGGCTTCAAATCTGAAGAGGGGACATCGCTGTTGGACCCTAGGAGGCGACATGGGGCTCGGATCACTTCGGTAAATAATCTGGGCCATATGGAAAGGTGCGAAACATCACCCAAACTAGATATGCGTGCACCTTCAGATAAATCTGCTATTAACCAGTGAGTAAAGGACCTACCAAAATGCTTATTCCTGGTTTTCCATGATTTTCATCTGAAAGAAAAAAAAAATGCCTTTCAAATAAAACCTGTCTGACAATAAATCCGAGGTCTTTACTTTGCTGCACAAATACAGGTTTTGCACAATGTTCTGCAGACACGTTTGTTATTGCTGTGGGCCAAACTGAATGCTGAGCAAATATTAAAATGTTTTTTTTTTTTTCATTTTATTTTCTTTTTTCGTCTCCGCCTTGGATCCTGCTGGACCATAAATGTTAATGATGTATTATGTTCAATTTTCTTCTCCAGAAGCTGTCGCAGTGTAAAACGTCTCCTGGAGAGTCAGTCTCACTGCTTGCTTTCTTCTCCTTCTGAATACCAATAACGTCTCCAGATTCATAAATGTTATAAACAGATAAAACCTAGAAAGATGTCCTCTTTTTCTCCAGTACCCCTCATTATGGCTTTGCGCTTTTCTCACAGCCTTTCACACTTTAAGTGTTTTACGCTACCGATCACATATGATTTTACTCCACTTCCTATCAAATCTTATCCAGCACAGTGTTTCTGCGAGATTGGCGTCTGTCATAGGAAACAGAGGGTAGGAGACACCGGGGACTGGATGTCACTGTTTCCATTTCCCTGTTTGGCCAGCTGGTGGCGCTGGTCATCCTGTTCTCTATCTCCCTAGTGGCCTTTGGTTTTAGCTGCCAGGATTCGATAAGAGCAGGCATAGGCAGTGCAGTATGCCTGTAAGCAACAAAACAAACCTGAAATGGATGAATACAAGGACATAACTTAGGGGAAACTCAATCAAAGGCACCAAAAAAACATTCATACAGGTGAGGCTGCACTCTAACCAGCCTCGAACCCGTGACATAGGAGTTGCTAGGTTCAGAGCTACCCACTTAGCCCATTTAGCCATATGGGAAGCCAGATAACACGTTAGGAAGTAAGGGGCACTAGTGGAACACAGAACGGGATGGCCAGCGACACCAGCTGGCCTAACAGGGGAATGACAGACAAGGCCGGATCATGATATCCATATTACAGGCAACCCTAGAATTGTTAGACCATACCCTGAGAGTTGTAATGCCTGAGGTCCTGAGAAATCTAGCTACCATTTCTCCGAAATGCAAGTTAAGACTTTAGATGTTTACCCTGAGTGCCGATTCTGATATCTGATGCCCGAGTAGCTTTGTATGGAGAACTTCAGATAATGGGGAAAACATGAGCAAACCATCTTGCTGAAATGTTGCTTGATGTTGCTGTTGCTGTTTTACTGTAGACCAGGGAAAAGGCCGTACAGCTTTCTGATGAGTCAACATTTCTCAGCTGCCTCAGAGTTTTCCACAGTCCCCCTCCCTCATTCACAGCAGACAGCTGGATATTTCATAAAATAACTCGAATCATGGATTCCCCTCAAAGGTATAAGAGCGGCTCCCCATGCAGGATGGGACCTGACAGCCTGTTGGACACGATTCCAGTTCTCGTTTGCCCCGTTGCCCTGCTTTGTCAGAGAGGCTGTTATGTTCTGGCCGCGGACGTTTCTGACCCCGCGGAGCATCGCCAAACGCGGCCGGCAGCTCCATGTCACCCTGAGAACTTCCCAGACTCATCTCGCTTCCAAACCGACGCTCTCAGTCGGGTTTTAGAACAGCACGGGCCATGGGAAAGCAGCAGCAGTGGCTTAAGCAGAAAAGGTCTCCTGAGTGCACTGGATGCAAGCGCTGTGCTGAGATTGTCGACCTCTTGGGCATGGCTCCAGTGATGGAGGAGTGGGGGGGGGGGAATGTATGCAGTCACCATTTCCACACAGGCAGAGCTGTTCTGAAGCTGCCCCTGAGTCAGCCTCCCCACCGCGACAGGAAATTGGCCCTCCGTCTTCTTGACCTACATCCTGTTAACCACAATGCCTCAGCGGCCGACCCCGTTGACCTCTGGCCGAAAGGTCCGGGCTGAAAGAGGAAGCCAACCTCCCGTATCAGGCACATGGAGGAGGAGAAAAGGAACCGGGCCTGCCTGCAGATTTCCTTGTGCATTCCGGCTGCTCCTTTCCCTCTTCTGTGACAAATGAACCTGTTTTTGGAGGATCAACCGTGTCAGCCTGCTGACAAGAGGAGAGGAAGACGTTCCCACATCACACTGCCTCTTTATTTGGGGCAATGGCCACAGAGACAATGACTATACCACTGTGTCGAAAGTGTTTTCTGTGAGGGAAATCGACCAGATCTCTGTAAAAGTGGTAATACAAAGTGAGTGCTTTTAAGAGTAGGATATTTATATATTGATTAATATTAATGTTTCGACCGATAAACTCCAAATACAGTTTGGCCTAATTTGATACTTTGGAAGAAGGAGGGTTTGTTTCCAGACGCTTACAGAGACGATTCTGTCTCTTTGCTGTCGACATGTATGGTGAGGCATCCTCTACAGAATCACACTGGAACGGAGATTAAGAACTGGTTCCTAAATGGACTGCTAGAGACATTCAGCAGGGTGGGGATGGTTAAATGCCCCCCCTCCGGGGACGGGGATGGTGGAGTCAGTGTGGAAAAGGCGAGTGCTAGATGTGTCTCTCTCTCTCTCTCTCTCTCTCTCTCTCTCGAGAGAGAGCAGTTGGTGTGTGTCTGTGGGTCGGGTGGGGGGAGGCCACACATTTTACCAGGAGGGTTGGGCAAGGCGGAGCGGGTGGCTGTTGGAAGAGCATTGGGCCGGCGCCCTCTGGTACTGTCTTCACAGGAAAGAGACGGGCCATGACAGGCCAGCCGCGTGAATCAGTCCCTCCCGGCGGAAAAGCCTGCCATCTTTCATTCCCACTTCCGCCCAGTGCCATATTTCCTGTTGTGTGCACCGAGGTGACAGATTAATGTGCAAACCCGGGGCCGCAAGGTAGCCCTGAGTCTCCAGGGGTCCTCCGCCTTGACGCCCACCTCTGTCTCCACGTGGGATCTGAGACTAGCCTAAATCTCGACATGAAGAGGAGGCATCGTCCCCGTTCCTCATTGGCCAAGTTGCTCTTACATTAACGCGGATGAAAAGGCCAGCGGTTCCTGATTTAATGAGCGGCAGATTAGCCTGGGGGAGGTTTTGAGGGACGGGAGCGAGGCCGAGGCTTAACGACTGCCGGAGCAACGAGGCTGGGGGGTGGGTTGGGAAGCCATTGGTTTGGAATGGTACTTGTTTGACTCTGACGTCCGTGGCTCTCTTCTGTCATGACATGCGGAGCGACGTAGGACTGGCTGAACAGCACGTAGGGAAACAACACTAGCTTCCCCAGTGCCACTGCTGCCTCAGCATTGACTGGGAACAATGGTAGAAAATGATGTACCAGAGCAGCTGTGAGAGAGCTACTTACATAAGGTGAAACAAAAAGTCCAAAGGAGGGAAAATTGTATACTCCATCTAATTACTAATCTCCCCAAAGAAACCAAAGCAAAAGACTGCATAGGAACAATAAAAAGGGTTTTGCCACACGGCACACAGGTTAAATTAATTGGATGGATGCTATTTGTGGGTATGTTTGTTGTGTTAAAGGAATAATGGAGGATGATTATTCAAAGTTCCTGAGTCACTCATTAGTTCCATTATGAAGCTTTTATGAGTGCAGACAGTGAACAATTGGGCTCGAGGCCCCCGGCTTAAGTGAACAGGAGATGTGCGCAAATAGGATGACTTCAAAGCTTCTCCTAAAGAGATTCATTAGCGTGACCCTCTCGCCGTAATTGGTAGGCTTTCTGGAATGAGGTCCTTCCTCTAACGTGGAAATTAAAAGTGGTCCGGAGAGCCTGGAATGAGGAAACATTAATGGCTTCATTGAAACACGAAAAACAGTCATTATTTACTTATCAGTGTTCCCATTCTGCCTCTCGTATAGACGTTAAGCGCCAGAGAATCAACAGTGACAGGCTCGTCCCTGACCACCGTGAAGAACATCTTCCCCACACCATTTGCATTTCCAGCAGCCACAGTTTGTGCGACAGTCAGTCTAAGACATCTGCACTTTGTACCATTGTTTACTGCACTTTATCAGTCACTTTGTCAGCATATTCTCTTGTTTTTTGCACTGTCCAGTATTGTTTTGCACTCACTTTAATCTCCTCTGTGGCTGAACAAGCAAGTGTTCCAATGTATCTGTCGCACATGGCCAATAAAGTTCTTGAATCTTGAACCTTGTAATGACAGCTGCTCCAGCTGACTACGGTATCCGTGGCATTTGTTCCACAGTTATTTGAGATATTAGCGAGTCTCCGTGTCTCTCTCTGCTCCTGCGATGCCTCGGTCCGCCCGACACCACAATATGTTGTTCTTTTGCTGTTTGGTCGTTTACTGTGAGAAAATTCAGGGTAAACATCCTTCGTCAGAATGAAACTGCATCCCCAAGTAATTACCAGTTAGTCCAAGCGCTTGGGCACTAACACATAGCAAGAGGTCTTTTGCCTAGTTTCTTGTCTGCCTAATGTGCAACCCTGGTGTAGAACAGCCCTTGTGGAGAGGTTGCCGTCTCCAAGGAGAATTAGCATCATCACTGCAAACGAGTCACAGTCACATGACGGATAAAGTTAAAGTCACACTGAGATGTTTTTATTGCCTTCTTCAGCTATATGATGCATCGATTGTAGTGCAAGACACAGTAATAAATAGAATGTAAATGTGTAAGACATTTAAGCATGATGGACTGAGACACGGACATTGGACCGAAAAATACAGTATAAAAAATACAGTTTAAAAACAGTTGTGCAGATGGGGAATTAAATTCAATGTAATGGAATTTGCAATAAATAAATGTTGGTTACAGTACTATGATACCTTTGATTGATAAAAAAAAACAAAGACCTGAGAGAACAATACGATTTTTGTCTGCCTGCCTGTTTTGTTATTTTAAGCCATTATGTTTTTATCAGCGCCACAAGATAAAGCATTAGGCGCAGTAGATGTGGCTGGCTTACTGCTAACACCCATGTACCGATGCACAAAGACAAGATTGATTGAGTGAATCATCCTTGAATTATCTTCAGACCTGTGAACGAAAAATGTGAGTTGTTACATAAACCTCGCTGTGGTTTCCGTGGCCATGGTACAAAGTGATATCATCGGTGCAACAGACAAAAGGTCACATTTTTTAGTCTTGTCAGAAACGACGAAGCTTAAGATATGACCTTTGAGTAGCCATTAATGCAGTTTGCTTTACAGTGTTGCGTGTTTTTTTTTATAAATAAGCTGAATCCTGTCAGAAACATAAACGCCTGACTTCAACTTGCCCACCCTGCGGGTCTGGCGACAGTGATGCTGGGAAAAGTTGGCTTCACAATCCAGCTTTTCGTTGGACTCGTAAGAACACGCTAAGGCTATTTAGTGCATTAAGACCACGAGCTCATTGTGGCACTCAAAAGGCTCGCGTTGTAATGGCTCTTAATTTGCATGCGTTGCGTTTAAGATGGAAGACAGCGAACCATTAATGTAACATGACAGCCGTGGGTTTTTGTGAGATTTTTTCAGTCCCAACACGAATCCGGAGGGCAAGCTAAAGAGCAGTGTTTTAATTTTTGATAGCGTTGCATGACCTTTAACGTGACAGCACGATTTCATTCGATTGTTCTGGCTGCAAATCAGAACCTTGGATCTCAGATTGATGTCAAGTCATTATCGTCTCCGTTCCTTGCTGGCCAAGTGAAATGGGATGAACTCCTTCACTCCCCAAACATTTTGGAAATTCATGCTCTGCACCCCTTATCCATTCTGTCATTCTAGACTCGAGGAGCATTTTTCATAGAGAAAAAAAGCTTTCTATGAGAAAAAGGCAGTGTCGCTGCCGCAGGAAGATATTTGTTACACATGCAGCGCTAGCCCCTGGGCCAGCCCCACCCCCATAAATGTCCCACAGTGGCTAGACAAAGGTGAGACAGAAGCCAGTGAAAGGTTGAAGTGTAGCGGGACATGAACATGGTTTTTCCATTTTTGCTGGGTGAAAAGTCTCAGGTCTCAGGTATCTTATAGAATCACAAAGTTAGTTTGAGAAAGGCACTGAGATGTGGGCAGCCCTCTACCCAGCATGCTCTGGGGCTGCTGGGAGGAACATTGGGACTCGGACACAGGGATGACATTGGGTGACCCAGAGCGTTAGTACAGTATTAGGTATGCCTGATCAGAATAAATAGTTTTCATTTAGTTAATTTCGCTAAAAAGGACCATCTGAACCCACTAAGGGAAACCTTGGATGGACCTCAAAATGAATCAGGCTATTTTATGTGTGTCTGTGACATTCCTAGACTGGGTTTCCATTAAAAGTGCCATTATTAAAGAGCAGAGCGTACCCTCCCCCCATTACAGCAACCGTCCTTCCAAAAAACTCCCCAATCCAGCCAACCAAAAGAAACGCTGGTCGAGCCAAGCGCTGCCTGATCCGCATACCCACTCGCTTTCAGAGGCGCGACCGCCACTCGCTCCCCAGCGTTCATTTCATCCTGATTCACTCCCCTCACCCCTGGATACTGTCTGCTAGGTCACCAGTGTGTTTTTACAGTCCAGAGAAAACAGCTCCCAGCTAATCCAGCCAGCTGTACATCCCCCATACTGCTGTTTATAACATACGGCTATCTGGTTCTCATAATTATTATTGAGTTATCTGTGGTGCGTGATTTATTTTGCATGGGAAGGAGAAAGGACTCATCTCTGAGTAAGGCCAGGTCCCAGGAATTGATATCGTCACCCCCTCACCTAAAATAATCTTTTGCTATGTGTTAGGTATTTCCTTTGAAAGATAACTGGAAACAATGACAGCTTTCTCAGGCAGCAGCGTGGTATCATGGTGAATAGTTATCAGTTTATAAAGTTTATAAAGATCCTTTCTTGCCTTATTTGCTCATTTTAAGGAAAGACAGTCCATTAAAACATGTAAAATTCTACAGACTAAAGATAGATGGTGCCCTCTTGGCGTGACCTGACAGTAATCATTTATGACTATAATTAAGAATGATGTTGTTGTCCAATACACTTACATTACATCATCAAAGGCATGAGTGTTTTATGTTCCCTGAGAAAAAATAAGAATCTGACTGACCTTTTTCTTTCATGGGTTGATAGTCAGCCAGCCTGTTTTTATGTTAAGATTGTCCTGCAAGCCACACTAGCAGAAGCTAAGCAACCTCTGCGGGGAAAGGAACCCGCCTTGACTCCCCTAACCGCAATAGAACACTTCCACGGTGTCCCAAAGGGCAGTAGGTTTTGGGGTCGCCTACCCCAAAGCCCTCTGGGTAAAGGCCTGATTCTTTTGTGGTCTGTTCTGTTTCTTTTTTTTTTTTGGAGGGGGTGGAATAATGGAGAATGATTAGCATATGAGATTCTTTATCTTTATTCTTTATACTTTATCTTTAAGGATGTGCACATCTTCCTCCCTACACACTCCTCAGAGTCATCCACCTTTTCTGCACCTGGTAATTTTACCTCTCGCCCTCCCTCTTCAGTCGTACCTTGTGAGGATCGGGGCAAGAGTTGCTGGAATTGCAGCTAAGTTATAGATGGGGTTTTTCACGGGGGCAGCTCAACCCAAAGGGCACGCGCGAAAATAGAAAAAGACCGTTGCAGAATAAAAAGGGTCGCAAATGAAATGTGGTCATATGCAAGGAGAATGATGCTACAGGACTTAGGGCCACAACATCTGGGGCTGTTCCGGGTTTATTGGGGCAGAGAGAAAACTGAGCACATCAATTTTTACTGTCAGACATTAACGGGGTCAGGTGGAGGGAATCAGCATGAGCAGCCTCATCTATCTGACTCTCCCACCCCAAACGCCACACCCACCCACACGCACACACCTCTCCTCTGTGGTTTTTAGACTTGCAGATGGTATCATTATGTTGACATGCTGATATATAGTGCAGCCTCTTAAGTAAAACACTTAGATTTAATGCAACTTTTCAATGCAGTAGGAAAGTGGATTTTCGTTGTCAGTGACCCCGCCTTCGCCTCAGAATTTTCACACTAGACTTCGATCCCACTCGGGGTTTCAGTCTCACATTAGCCAGGCACTTATTGGCCATTGTTGCTCAACGTATTTGTCTGGTTTTGCAGCATTTCACCACACAGCAAAATCTGTTCCCGATGTACAAAGTCTGTCATATGAATCACATCTTTAATCCGATAATATCAGGGTTTCATTTTGCATGTTATTTCAGAAGCATTTTTTTCAGGAGTATCCTACACAAAAAAAGAAAAAAAAACTGTATCAGAGGAACCCAAATCTGTCTGTGAGATGATACGTGAAGAACGGATTTATCTGGATGTTCCTTGCGATTCACAGTATTGTCTTATAATCAAAGAATCACTAAAAGCAACCAGACAGACGGCAGAAGTACAGCGTCTCTAAATCACGCCGTTTGACAGAAAAGGCCAGGATTTCATTATGTTTCACAACACAGGCAGATGCGATGCAAGGATGCTTTATTTCAAGGCGGCGGGGGAGGGGCATGGAACTCCTTGGGGGCATGAGCGATCCTATGCCTGATGAGGCGAGCACCCCCCTCCCAAACCCGCCTTTCAATCACTGCCTTCCTGGGCGGTGCCCCCCCCCCCATTATTACCACACTTCATTAGCATACTGATTGTATTTCTTTCCTAATTAGCATTGGCAAGCTATTGTTTACCGATATCAATCACGGCGGCGGCGTAAATTGGTATCATGTGTATTAATTCTTAATTATCGGTGGAGGAAGTTGCCGGAGCGGGGCATGCCGTCGGTTTGCGCCGGTCTCGCCGCTGTGGCATGCCTGCATCAATCTCAGAAGTGTCAGGCAGGACGGTAATTGCGCGGCCTCATCGCTAATGGGCATCTCTTCCGAGTGCTTGTCGGCTGGCTGTGGGCTCAGGGCTCGAGCGGGAGCAGGGGAAGAGGGAACAAAGACCGGAAAATCTTACCGTGCAGGCGTTCGTGACCCAGTTTCTTATTTTACAACAAGACGTCACCACGTCCTTGACGTGCAGGGCTCCATCTCAGTGAAGATGGCCTTGCTGTCCCGAGGGCGAGAGTGAGACATCCTTGGGGTCATTTCAGTCCCCCAACCCTGCATATGTAAATGAAAATGTAGTTGTGGTTTTGGAAAATTCAATGTGGGGACCCACTTTAGGTTGTAGTAGCCCAAGAATGGTTTCCGCGGCGATAGAGGGCTACGAGGAGGACTTTCTGAAGATGACATAATCACCGTCGCTCAAAAAGTCCCTGGCCTTGTTAGTGTTAGTCTCTTCTTAGCTTTACCAAACACAACAATGCCAGGAAAGACTGCAAAAGCCATTTGACGCTTGGTAAACAGCTACGAGTTACGGAATCTGGGCCCCCAACTTCCCGCGCATGCATCCCTCCAAGAAATACACAGAGCAGCTGCCTTATTTCTGTACTCAGGCCATTATTGAAAGGTTTTTAGATATAATGGGAAGAAACTAGGAATAGCTATTTGCACATTGCTGCCCAAACAAAGAGGCCTTCCGTCAAGGCTCATCGCGAAGTTGGGTGGGCGTCACAGAGTATTGCTGGCATCACTGTGGAAACCATCGCTGCAGACATCCTCATAATATCCACCTGACCTACATCCCTGCTTAAAAAGACAAAAATGCAAAGCAGGTGTGCTCCTCTGCTCTCCCTGCCTGGGATGGTGGTCTCGACCTATTTCGCTTACCGTCGCTCATTCCCCGCCACCCCAGGTCCCGTTGGGTCCAGTTAATCCCAAGCCCCGTGCTTTTAGGCTTTTAGTCGTGACATTTCTGGTCTGAGATGGAGGTAAGCGAACAGATGCCACCCCGGGAGAGGGGGACGGCCAGCGCAGTTGAAGCGAACCGTCATGAGAAACCCTGACCAGCCATATGATGGGCTACGGATGGAAGCCGCGGTTAGCAGCAGAAGCCGGAAACTGCGCTGTGCCAGCCGACAGCCATTAGCATCACCTATTATTTATTTCTTTGGCAGACACTGCTAGGTAGACGCTTGTAGCCTGAGAGAGATGCGGCGAGGATAAAAACTCGGGGCAAAAGATAGCGATCGATATATTTCTGCACATATTCATTGGCTATGTCTTGTTTTGCGCTTTTGTTTGTACTGCTGAGGGAGTAGCTAACTCAATCTCGTCGCGCCGACGTGTACTATAACAATAAAGAAAGGAACTGAATTTGGTGCAGGGAAATGCCAACTCGTTCAAGGCACGAATGCCCAGATGCTGTGAGGCATGCTGCCTCTTATTCAAGCTGCAAATTTAATGGGGGATTTTTTAATGTATTAAAGTGGACTGGACACAATAGGGCATGTATCATGTTTTATTAAATAATTTTATTCTTATATTTTCAGTCCTTGGGTAGTTTTTCTGTTCTTATCATCAAATGAA
Organism: Mormyrus proboscirostris; assembly: GCA_026779585.1. Taxonomy (NCBI): domain Eukaryota; kingdom Metazoa; phylum Chordata; class Actinopteri; order Osteoglossiformes; family Mormyridae; genus Mormyrus; species Mormyrus proboscirostris. The sequence continues at coordinate 5,793,854 of JAODKF010000047.1, forward strand.
GAGAGATTTTTAAATGCACACAATATGTTGGTATTAAGGGAAATTTATTTGCAGGAATTCTAAAGAAGTGTAGCTATTTATCGGGGAATCAATAAATCAATAAATTTCCATTTTTCTTACATGCTACAAACAGACAATTATGAAGTCGTATTCTCTTCAAATTACAGTGCCCGTTAAAATAAAGGAGGGCCTGTTTTGATTCACTCTCTGACCTCAGTTTTATTAAATGCAATTAATAAGGTTCAGTAATGCAAGGGTGTCTAAGAGTCTAAATTCTGCTTTGTCGCTGCACAACGATATCTTACGGATGTGCAACAATAGGAATAATTGTGGTAACTAATTATATGGGAGAATGGAGCTTAAGCAGTGTAAGCAAAATTTTGATTTCCAGAAAAATCTAGGAAGTACCCGAGTACCATTGTACTTCTATACTCAAGACAGTTTAATGGATTGTGAAATGGTATTCACAAGGCTGGAGAGGAGTAGCTCAGAATTTAATGAGAGGGCTTACAGGACACATTGATATTAATGATGAATCCTGGCTTGTTAGTTCCGGAACGTTGTTTGGGAATGTGATATATTGTGTCAAATGACTAGATCTTGTCTTCTGTCACTTTTAAATCTCTTGTTGTTTGATCATCTTCTGCTGTATAATCAAGAATAATATAAGAATTACGGGAATAATTTCTGCAGGAATGGGTTTTGCTCAGGGAGGACTTCGGCCGTGAAAACACTGTTGAGCTGAACTGGAGCAGGCTGGATCGATCCAGTCACTTCTCTGATTTCCCTTTAGCTATTAACAGCCAGTAGGAGGGAGGCACGAATGCGAGGTGCTTTCAGTTAACGCACTGCAGCGTGTAAAATGCTGTGTCGATGAATCGCCTGCTGGTCAAAAGTGTCGCGCAGCAAAAGAGATGGACCTCACTACAGGTTCAAATGGCTTTCGTATCGCGCTAATGAGTGTTTATGTTCCCTTGTGGCTTTAGCTAGCTGTGTCGCTGGTTTGTGCATGATGTTTGCGTCTATTTGCCCAACAGGTTGCCTTTAAAGCCAGAAACACACCAAGCCATCCCTCTTCAGTCGTACCTTGTGAGGATCGGGGCAAGAGTTGCTGGAATTGCAGCTAAGTTATAGATGGGGTTTTTCACAGGGGCTAGGTTAAAGGCTAGCACTGACCAGGACGAATGCACAGTCGGCTGACATTGACCCCTGTTGATTGCGTAAACATGCGCTGGAACACGTCAGCACAGCTAGAGGAGACAGATGACATACAAGCCAATCAGGTAGCTCGGTTTGGGTGACTAGCTCCAGCACTGAATCAGTTAAAACAGCACTGATAGGTACCAAACGTATTCGACTGCATCGGTGCTGGCAGTCACTGACTCTGATCAACTCTCAGCAACACCCTGACAGCTTCCGACTGCTGAAACTTGGCTTGGTGTGTTGAGGCTTAAAGGCCTCATCTGTCTGCGAAGCAAGACATCATACCTTCAGCACCAAATATGTCCCCCATAACATCCATAATCACTCCTCCAGTAAAGGGTCATGTTGAGCCAGGATCCTATCACAGGAAGGCGGGACTCCCTGGATAGGATGTCAGTCCGTTCAGGACACACGATTTGCAATTTCGAGATGCCTAAGTGCATGATTTTTGCCTGCAGGATAAAGCTACAATACCATGTGAACATGCAAAGTCTAGTTACACAAAGCCCAAGGGGAGAATCAAACCTCCTTGATCACTGACTGGATCACCTGCCCGATCACTATATAGACATTTTGTAGAAAAAACTACTTATTAAAACTGTCATTTGACCTAAAAAAAAGGGCTATCGGCCTGCCTGGATATCGCGTGGGAGAGACGTAAAGGAAAATCTTGTCAAGTCGTATTAAAACTTTCTCGTGGATTGGACACTAAGCAAAACGTTCTGAGCTCAAATATGAAAGCACTTTGAAGAAAAAGAAATCTTTGTAGCAGATGGAGCGATACAGCGTGGATGGAAAGACAAAGGTCCGTAGACGTGACTGACTCATACTTTTCTGCGACCGGCTGAGGCTTTGTGATGCCTTTCCAATTGCATGGACAGCGGTAATTCATAGCAGCTTGTTTTTTTGCGAATAGGCTATTGTCGCCTGTCCGTAATGCACCATCACAGCCAGAGGGGCTCCGTTCACCGCCGTTGTTCCGTTTGTTCTGCTCTTTGTCTTACACAGCTTGCCGTGTTCTCTGCAGCTGTACTGAAAATAACGTTAAGTGTATCTGCAGGCCTTGTGGCAACGCCGCGGGACACTCCTGGCAACGGTGCCAAATATGTGACATAAGTTCCCGCTGACAAGAACCGTATATGTGAATCTCATTGAGACGGAAGAACATTTTTTGAAGGGAGAAGTCAACCTCCGAGCTCAGCCTATTAAGTAGGACGTCAAGTCCTAAACGACTGATCCCCAGCAAACTGTTAACTGGCTAGGCTATTTTTGTAACATCCCTTTTGGCTAACTAAAGGCCAGGCAAAACTACAGTAGTGAGGATCCCATTCCTCGTACCATATATTTCCCACCTTTGTCCCTCGATTGTAGATTGGCTGGTCCCCTTTAACTCCACCAGTCTGCTCACTGGATGGGGCCAGTGCCTGCATTGAGCTGCGAAGCCTGGAATTCAGGACAGGAAGTCAAGAGCAGCTCAGGTGACTCTAGCAGTTACCGTCTGTTGGCTGCCAGTTATATGAGGCCACTTAGGCTCAGCTGACACGTCTTACAGGTGGAATAACACAGAGGAATATTCATCCAAATTCTGTTAGCTGTCTGTATACCTGTAGCTTTAAGTTGCTTTTCCCGTGATCTCTTTCTTAGTTTATCCGATCAGCCAGGTGAAACTTCACCAGTCCTTCGTAAGCTCGGTTTTCCGTTTTGTTTTCTGTTCCGTGTCTGTTCTCCTTAGGGTAAACCCCCCCATCATGTGTACCCTTTTCTTCCCCGATATTCCATCCTCCCATCAGGAGGGTAAAGGGACTGACAGAATTGCATTAGCATTAGCTGACATCATCCGCATGTGCCCGGCGTGCTCGCTAAATGACATTTTCGAGGGGTGCACGCCTATCCCCTCTGGGAATGGGCACGTCGCCTTGGGCTAAGTCACGTTCATCAGAACCTTTGTCAAGGGACGAGGACCAGAGAGCAGGTGCTGGAGGAGAACAAAGCAGAAAAGCTACAGTTTACCGGTGCCAGAAAGTGAGGGCTTCTTTGTTCCGGTCTTTGCTGTGTTTCCCTTCTGGTTTTCGTTTGTTTCATTTGGTGGCTGGGAGACGTTCGAGGATGGAGTCTGCGAATATTACTTCATTTAGCTCCACACTCACTGCGTTCTTTCTCTTCTCTGAGCAAAGAATGAACTCAACTGTTTCCTGTTATCTTCAAACATCTCTTTCCAGACCCCACACTCAGTTGTGTCACACGTCGATATTAGCTGAAAGCCTTTTGAAGCTGCGTGGTTCTTGTTCTGTTTTCACATCCCAGTCGAGAAAATCTCTCAAAGGGTACCGCAGTGTGGTCCCGTGTGTGTATTAAACCAGCAGTTTTGGGCTTGTAAATACACTACCTATGTCCGTGGTAAGTGCAATATTTAAAAACAGTTAATATTTTCTGAAATCTTTTAATATTGTGTGTTGAAAGTTCTATATATAGAGTGCCTGTGGAGTGTTTTTTTTTTCCAATAGACCTCTTTATCGTCAAAAATTTTTACTTTGAAACTCCCAAGTATGTAAGGTCTAAGGCAGGGCATAGCACACTCGAACAGTGGGCAGATGTTCATGACTTGGCCCGTCCAAACACCAACATCAGTCCAAATTAAGACATTGGCTCGTAAAAGCCGCCTTGATAGGCTGATCTGCTCTCCATCTTGAAACTTTGATCCATGATCGTTTCCAGCTCCCTCTTTTAATTAGCGTGGCACGAGTCATCACACCCAGTGCAGATGAGGTGCAGAGCGAACCAAAATAACTGGCACGTGCCAAACCCTCGTTCTCGATCTTTTAGAAGTGAGGTCACCAAGACAATCTGGCCCCTCTGATCGGTGTTGCTGTGCTACAGACCGGCTGTTGCTGTACTGGTCCCAGCACACACTGTAACAGTGATCTCATTAGCATTCTTATTTTTAATGATGTCATCGTCATTACCATCCACAGCATTGCTGCTCTGAATGCCCGCCCCCCCCCTCCCCCCTCGCTACTCAGATATACTCAAGCAATATGCAATAAGCAATATGCCCGTCTGAGCGGTCACCCAGGTCAGCTAATACAGTCATGAATTAGCTGCATGAATCATGTAGCTAATTCACAAACATGATGATCTATAGCAGTCTATGAAATGAAATTTTCTGTAAGGCATAGACTTAGGGTTGGTGCCCCGATGTTAGTGGCCACAGATGTTTTCGTCTAGCCGAGCATCCCGGCCCATTACGTAAGCAACACTCTACATCGTGGGCCTACTTACCAGCCTGTCTTTTCTGCCTTAAATCAGTGGCTATGGCATTATTTCACCCGGGCTGAGTTACGGAAAGTGGGCAGGCGGGGGCCGGGAGGGTGTTCTGACAGCCTTGCGCAACTGACCTCCTGTAGACTTCCTGTTCCAACATCCAAGACGGGGGTTTTCAACCATTTTGAGGCCACGCACCCCCACGTGAAAAGAGAGCAGAGCTAGAGACCTTCTAGAAGAAATGCATGGTCACATGAGTAACAAGATATACGGTCACAGAGGGTGGGGGGATTCCCCTGGAATACTTTGGGCCCCTAACCATCCTCCTAAGCTCCTTTTTGTACTTTCTGCCTTGGATGAATCAGCTGATCATGCAATTTTTTTGTTTTTACAAAATGTATCAAATGTGTGCAGACCCACATCGGCTGTTCTGCGGTGCTCCGATTGAAAAAACACTGTTCTAAAACATCCTAACTCGCACACACAACGCACGTCGTTTGTGAACTGACAGTCAAAGTGAATTACTTTTAGGCAGATATAACTTCAGATAACTTTAGTTTTTTACCCAGATTTTTGGAAATTCTGATCCCCCTCTGACTACCCAGTTTTAGAATTTAAATCTATGTATAGACATTTTGCCATCTCTTTGAAAATTTGAATGACTCCAGGGATAAGAAAGCAAGATTTTAGCTTATTAGATTGGCTTCTTAATGTGATATGTAGCCCCTAGATGTGAATGTTTTAGTTTAAGAAGCCAATCACTATCATCTGGATCAAATATTCTTAGCCAACTGTAGAAAAAAAATGATAAATCTTTGAACAAGGTCATCACATTTAGTTTTTTTTTAAATAAAATATGCAATCATTTAGAAACGTTGGCTTCTAAGTAACTTTGGGTTTAATCATTTTTTTTTGATTTACATCTCTTGCAGGGGTCTCTTTGCAAACCATTACACGGAAACGCACTATCTGTACAATGGAAGCTCTGTCACTACCGCTCTGAACGTTACGGTAAGTCGGTGTTCCAGATGAATTCATAGTTCGACTCAAGCGCAGCTGCATACATCGGATTTGGGGGAAAATGAGTCGATAAGTGGGCTATTCGGACTTTTCAGGGTTCCAAGATGCGCTGTAGCAAACAATGCTAGAAGACAGGCCAGATCAGATTCCTAGTTTGCAAATATTTTTCTATTGTTATTGATTTCCTCAGTATTCACAAAACAAAAGCTACCTTGTAATCTAAGTAAATGTTTGTGGATCACATTAGCAATCCTTAGCAGTAGGGTTTAGCCTGTTGTGGCTTTCGCATGCCCTGTTGGAAGAATAAAAATGTTTCCTCTCATGGTCTTGGGGGACATCTGGAGGCTAAAATATCTTTTAAAATAAAGAGAGAAGGAAAAGCTTTCTCCCTTTGTGGGGAGACAATGCATGTGCAATTTCAGAGCCATTAAGATACACAAAGAGATCGATGCTTCACATCCAGACAGAAGAGTGGAACAGAAATTGTGGTCCTGGAAACAATGGGCAGAGATTTCTCCCTTCTGTCCGACATACAGAATGTCAGTGACTCACTGTATGCAAACGCCGTGCGCTGATTTAGGTGTGTGATGCGCTAAGGCGGGTCGCTCAGTAGTGCTGGGGTTTAGCAGTAATGCACCATGATTTACAGCCACTCTTAGCACTAGCAGCAGACCAAGCAAACACGCTCAGCCCCAAGAAAGGTAGAGCAGCTCCAGCTCCTGGTGTGAGTACCTTGCTTAATCAACCTAGTCCTCATTTAGGGAGGTATAACATGCTTTATTTATGGTGTCCCGGCATGGACAAAAAACTTCAAATATTAACCAGAGTGGAGGGTTTTCGACAGCCACAGCGAATTGTAAGAGTAGATATATCATCTCGTGCACTTACAGTCCTTTCACTTAACATGCTTTATGACCTTTCATAATGTCCTAACTTTTGGCATGAAACGTTTTATGTTAAACACAAGCCCCCTGTAAGAGGCGTCCGACAAACTGCCTGATTCTCCTCTGAGAACTCTGACGGCATAAATCCTCCCACGCATGGTAAAGAGTTTAACCACGACACCACGAACTTTGTAACACTACTCTGTGTCAGTTTTGATTGCCATCCACTGCTGCAGAGCCTCTGCTTCATTCCTTCTTAAGAGATGCATCTAAACATAAACATTTTTCCGTTTATACTGGTGCTTAAAAGGCAACGGGGCAATCCTGGAAAAGTGTTATGATATTCTGGCCCGTATCCGTCACTTGCTGGAAAAATCTCTGTTGTGAAATTTGGTCCCTTACCATCTCAAAAAGCAGCACAGTATGTGTCCGTGTAAATCTTTCTTGTCGTGTTTAATGGGACTTTATCCGTTTTTGTTTCTCATGAGCTCACGCCAAAGCTTCAGCAACTGATATTCCAGCTCAGAAATATGTCTGGTCACCACATGTCCGAGATCTTTCCAGGACATTTGCTCCAGGGGCTTTTTGACACATTTAATTTTACTGACTTACAAGTTAGTGAAACTAAGACCTTCGTCTAGTACGAGTATCGTTGTTTCGAGAAGGGAGCTAGTAAGTGATTGTCGAGATGTTGCAGAAAGACAGAAATGGCGGTGACACTTGTGGCCAGGGGCTCCTGGTCTCCTCACTGTGGAGAAATGGCCCTTGATGCAGATGGATGGACAACACGGGCTCCAGAAGTAGGAGAGCATGCAGTAAAGTGGTTGAGCTAACAATGCAAAAGGTCGGTAATGAGTTCAAATCTCAGAGAGGACACATAAATGAGTTGGAAGCTCGCAGGAGTTTTACTTACACAATATTGTTGTGAGGACAGAATGATGATTGGTTGAGAGAGATAACAGGACCAAACAATCAGATGTCTTGGTTCTGCCTCCCTGTCATGACCGGTGGTAGGCAAGCAGGTAGGAAGTGGGGAAGGATGAGGCAGGCAGGCGAGGATTCAGGACATGAGGGTTTATTACTGGGAATCGAGGGAAGAACAGGGCAGACGGTAACAAACATCAATCACAGATCTGGGAATACAAACTATGACATGGTCTTAAATGTACAAGACTAAGGGATGGAAATGCAGAACAGCTGAGAACAATCGGGAATTCACATTGAGGTAACGAGAGGGGCGTGGCAAACAGGAGGATCGTACGAGCAAGTCATGACACTCCTCAACATGCTGGGACCCACCTCTTCTACACTCTGATTGGTTATCTCTCTGAACCAATAATTTTTCATTCTACCCTCAGAACATTTTTGTTCAAAACTCCCATAAGCGAACTGGAACGGTTCCCTGTACAGTAAGTCACTTTAGGTAAAAGCGCAAGTTAAGTGTAAGGTTCTGATATCTGAGATCTGAGATCTAATTTTTAAAAGTTCATCGTTGGCTTTTGTACACACCTGTACAGGTACATTAAATTCATGTGGTTTGTCTTTTTTTCAGGTGAATTGCTACTATCATGGCAAGGTTCATGGGCACTCCCATTCAGATATCAGCCTCAGTGCCTGTGCTGGTCTCAGGTCAGTTTGGGGAAAGCCTCAGAGAAACAGAAGACACCTGACATAGCGCCTGACATGTCAAGATCTGTTTTATGCTAGACCAAAGTGGTCTTAACACGTTTACTGCTTAAATAATCCACAGAAGAGGTCTGATTTCACTTCTCTGCTTTTATTTTGATGCCTGTACAATTCCTCACCTGCTTTTCACATGAACATTAACCTCTCCCAACGATCCCTTTGAAACTGCAGTTTAGCCAAGTTGACATCCCAAGATGCAGCGGCCAGAGCTCCATTTAAATGATGCGACGAGAAACACTTAATTTATTATATGGGCTGTAACCTCATAATAAATGTAATGATGAAGAACAGCTGGTTGAGTCAAGCCAGTAATAATTTCCCAGAAAATATGGCTGGACATTGTGAGGAATTTCATTTCAATTCAGCCAAAATGCATTTGCCCTCCAAGAAGTGATTCTGGTCATTATCAGGCTTTCCTTGGATGCTGGCGGTTTTCTTAGCTTTCTGTAACCTTATTTTAAAACTCCTGGATAGATAGATGTAGATATCTACTTAAACAAGAGCTGCAAAGCTTAGCTTGACCGCCAAAGCAAATTGCTTCTAGTTTTGGTTGGCCACAATTGGACCTTTGGGGTTTTACTGAAAGTTTATGAGGTTTTAAGTATTTTGTGAGGTTTCACTACGACCTGGGCCAGTCAATCTGTCATGAGTATCCTGGATTATGCTCTCGCTTTAGTGCTTTCGCTAATGCAAGCTTTGTCCGTGAGAGAAGTTTTGTAGAAGCACAGGACATTGACAAAGCATCTCAAACATGCATCTCAAAGTGATTTATGAGGAGGTGACAAGAAAAAAAGGCACATACTATAGTGTGAGTTTTTTGTACAGCGAACACACCTCACAGATGTAGCACATAGCATGTATCTATTCTGGTTATGATTTTGATACCTACCTTGAAAACAAAAGATGGTACTAATCGTTTCTGCAGGACATATATGTTTTGGAATTTAAATTTAACCCTATTTTTTCTCCTGTGAAAGCAATTTTGGTCACACAGGTGAATTATTGTTGCTTTGTTGAGGTTGAAGTTTGAGGCATTAGCTACTGACGAGCCTCCCATTCGGTCAAGTGTGACTGTAAGCATGTACATTGATCCTCCATCTTCCCAGGGGCTTCATTGCTCTGGAAGATAAGACCTTCATCCTGGAGCCGGCATTTGGGCCTCGCAACGCAACTCACCGGATTTACCGAGCGGAAAACCTGAGCTTGGCCTCCGGCGACTGCGGTCACGGACTCAACATTTCGCACGTCGCCCTGGACTCGACGGGCGGCCTCTTCCAAGCATTCAGCACCAGGGTAGGTTACCATATCAGATACTGCTGGAGTCAACCAACACAAACTAGTCTAAACACTTACAAAATGTCCCAGTGGCACCAAGCCTGTTGCAGAAGATATAAACGATCCCATGGTCAGAAAAGTAATATTTTCATTTAAAATAACTTTACAGCCAAATTTCCACACTTTGAGCATCTGCAAAGCTCTTCAGTAATCTGGTATAATGCTAAATAAACTCTTATAAGCGACATTAATATTGTAAACTCTTGCTCTTGCGAATGAAGATCATCTCAGTGATGTCTGATCATTTTGTTGTGTGTTTTCCTTTCCAGTACATGAGTAAAACCAACAGAATTGTTGATAAAAAGAACAATTAGGAATTTGATTTCCCAACATATCATGCTGTATTTCAAAAGGTGAAATGCTGAAGAAAATCTGAAGAATAATGATGAGAAAGATTTTACAGAGTTACATTTGGAACATAGCTGTAGTTGAAGGGTTTGGATGATAAATTTTATAAGAGCCTCATTAGAGATCTACTCTTTATCGTCGTTGGGAAAGGATTTCTTTTTTTAGTTTCCCATACAGAAATAAGGGAAATTTCAGGGTCAGCTTGGAAAGAAAACACGTAAAAAAAAATGAACGAGCAAAGAAGAAAATGTTCGAAGTCACAGTGAGGATCCAAGATTCAGACACTAGGGCTCCTCAAGGCTTGCTTCATCCTCTGGCATCTTTCTCTGTTCGTTGCGCTTAGAAACTCTGATATGAATTATAAAGAGGAAGATGCCTCACAGAGCAGACGTGCCCGATTTTGTAAAGAATTCTTGGTCTAAGTGGGATGAAAAGACATTACAGTGCCATCAGTGTGAGAGAACCAGCCGGCTTATTCACCTAGACCTTACGGACACGCCGGCGACCTCGTTCATCTCGTTCACTCTTTTGTACCTTATTACACCTGCATCTCTTGGGGGGCTTTTTCTTAACATGAAATGACAGCTGCCTCATCTTCTATATCACATGGCGAAGCTCATAAGTGCAGTAGACGTTAAGCGGGCCCTCGTCATCATACCGGTACACGTTTTTTTTTGCGAGCGGCATGTAAATCGAGCATTGTTAAAGAGCCTCATGATTATTCACCCTCCCCCCCCCCGCCCCCCCGCTAATGTATCCCGACAAGAGCGCGACGCCATCAGCACATTCGCGCGGCGGTAATGGCTGTGATTTATAACGCTCTTCAGAATGTGCTGTACTTGATCACTCGGGAAGTATCTCTCAGACTGTTTGCGTACCACATCTCGCTGGCTCTTATCTGA
>JAODKF010000047.1:5804539-5819117 GCA_026779585.1 Mormyrus proboscirostris
TAGCGGAAGGGGAGGGACTTTCGGCAAGTTTTCACGGCAGATATTTTGGCGCGCTGGAGAATTGCGATCAAAATGCTGGTCCGTCACTTCCGGTAAGTGCGAAACTTTAGTGTTCCAATTAGGACAGCACTTATCCATGGTAGTGCGCACTACAGAAGGAAGTGCGCACTACGCACTACATCACTGACGCAAGTGTGCGATATCGGACACAGCCACTGTCTTTAAGGGTGAGTGGTTTGTCCCCGTAGCGCTTGCATGAGTAGACAGTCCCATAGCGCAAAGGTACACCTAGTTTTGAGTCCATTATAATTATCATTAGTCACCAAACTTTAATTATAAACAGTCACAGAGCTGATAGTACTCAGCTTGTAATTGTACAGCTACAGGACTTCTATGTGAAGCACTTCAAGGGCACGTTGACAAGTTCTACTCGAGTCACAGGAACGATAAGTCCAGCGTTGCTGTGTAGAAACTCCCTGCCAGAAACTGTTGCCCATAAATGCAAAAAGGTGCCAGTAACTACCGGACTAAAATTCTCAGAAGGTCAACTAGTTAAAGAGAGACCCCCCCCCCCAACCCCGCAAGTACTAAAGATTAACAAGCAGTGTCCATCTTCTAATCAAGTCAACCTGGAAACATTCTCCTGGTCGTGTCTCAGTCAGATTGCTGCTTTTTTGAATGTCCTTCCTCTTTTTCATCCTCTTTGCACACCAGCATTTAATAATTAATCTTATTATCAATAGGTAAGTACTAATTACGAGCTTGCCAACATGTAATCTTTTAACCAATTTGCTACGAGAAGTGGTTTGCAAATGAAGCAATTAGCAATTAAAGTGTAATTAAGGTTAGTTAAGGAATAGTTTGATGAATAATGCTGTGGCGAGGCTCCAAATGTTCACTCAGACGTACATTCACATGACCCAGATTATAATGATCATGTTGTCCCACCTACCCACAATGCATTGTTGCAGATTGCTCTGAGTGCACTCAGATAAGACATCGTGATGTGTGCCCAAGGCATTATTAATGGATCGCTGATGTCTTACAATGGTGCTCATCTAAATAACGGCTTTAAGGCATCAATGAGGCCACTCATTCTGTGAAAGTAGGGATGAGGGGAACTGTGACAAGGATGGTAGGGTGGTAATTTTTGGGAGATGAGGTGAGTGTCACATGGGACCCTGTGGTCTGGACTGTACTGGCTCTATAATCCATATACCAGGGTTGGCAAAATTTTTCCCGGAGGGTCAGTCTGCACCACAGTTTGCAGATTTCCCTGCTCAAACACACCTACTAAACCATTTGACTGTTGGGCTGAAACAGTCAGAATTTGGGGTATTTGGGGAACCCTGCGATTCACGTTATAGCAGTCTTTATGGGTCCATCATTCATAACACGGGCGCCATCTTCAAAACCTCCTTTCCATCTTTACCGCCCTTTGATGCCTGGGCTCATATCAGGCAAAATCACTAGAAATTTTCATGCACGTACTATTCATAATTCAGGAATAGAAGGGTAAGACATTACAGCAGTGGGATATTTAGACCACTGACGGCTTAAGTGTATTTTAATGGGCAGCCAGTGATGGCCGATTTTTTTTTCTTGGCGAAGATAATCAGAAAGTGTAAAAATAATCATAACGAAGAGTGAGCGCTCTGCTTCTGTGCTGCAATGCTTCTCATGTCCCCTCTTTGTTCATTAAATGACAATGCGCTTATAAACAATGGGAAAATGTTTCTGAAAGATACATGAATACTCCGTTGCCGCAGTTACTCTTAGCCATTCCTCCTTCAGTCAGGGATTGTTCAGGGAGCACGTAAACCTACCCAAAAGAGGCTGGATGCAGAAGGGAGAGGTGTGGCTATTTAGACGGCCCCTTTTTCAGCAGGTGAAGATGTTCTCGTACTCTGGAGTGACTTCACTGTCTGGCCTTTCTTTGTCTGCAGCACAAGAGGCACGTGCAGAGGACCACCAAGTATGTGGAGTTGATCATCGTGGCCGATAACAGAGAGGTACCACAGAGAGCTTCCCCGTGTGCTTGGCGTGTAACAGCGATCGAGGCGTGACCCGTCGCCCTGGCCGCTGACGTTCCTTGCTCCGGGGGTGCAGTGTCTGTGTCCCGCTTGGGATTCTCAAGTAGCGTGTTAGAGAGTCCATGACCTTCAAAAGCCCCATCAGCCAAGCACCTTGATGGGGGGGAGGGGGGGGTATGACCAGAAGGCTTTTTCATCACAGTACAGAGTCAACGGGGACAATTACATTGAGTGGGAGGGAAAGGGGGGGGGAGTGGCTCCCCCTAGGGGAACAAGCGTGTTATGGTGGAATAAACTCTGGTCAAGGATGTGGGACCATCAAGGAGGACTTGCTGCTCTGGGATGATGAAATGAAGGTCGTAGCCAGGGGGGTGTGGATGGATGGAGGGTGGAGGCTGTGGGACCATAAAGGTGGGGCCAGAGCTTTGGGGGTGTGAAGGGACGGTCATGGCCAGGGCATGCAGGTTCATCCTTGCCCGGGGTGGCCACTGCCTGCGAGTGCTACATTATCATGCTAATTAGGTGGCCGCTTGATGCTTTCGAGGAAGCCAGCTTAGGTCATTTCCACACTTTTCTATGTGACTAAAATAGCCTGATTATAGTGCTTTAAACTGGGAGTAATCCCAGTGCCAGTCAACCCATTTGGCGACACGGGTAGCTGCCTAGGATGCTGTCTCCTGAGGGAGTATCGACATACCAAGCCAGCTCCACTTTGTCTTGGATGGTGGCGCCGGTGGTTAAGCTTGCTTAGGGTGCCACAAGGACCCTCCAATGATGTGCATACCATCATATATTGATGGCTTGAGCAGCCAAGTCCCTACATGAAGACTTGTGTGTGAAATGGCGCCCCTTGCTGGCCGTCGGATTCACTATCCACTTCTGGCATCCTCATTCCAATTGGGCTCGTTAGCGGAAATCCCATCACAGCTGGTTCCTCGGCCTGCAAACACCAGAAAATGCCATCCGGACCTCAAAGGGCACTGAGGAAGTCGTCGTTGGAAAACGATCCGGCTGGATTACGATCCACTGGTGTGTTTTCCGAGGTCCTGTAGTCCTCCTGGTTTTTTTCAAACCCCCTCCATTCACTTTTCCGCAATCATCCCGCTTGAAATGTTTGTACTCCGGGCCAGCCGGAGCTCGAATATCCCCATGAACGTCTGAACCGGCTTCAGTGGTTTTTCCTAACGCCGCAGCATCACATTTGACAAATTACGCTGTCTGTGCGCATAGGTGGATGAATCCGTAACGTCTAGATGGGGCGTGTGGGGGCACACTGTATGCCGGCACATGTGTTTTTAATACCGTGGCGTCGTTTAGGGACTCCTGATGCGCATTAGGGACTCTCCGGGCCGCTAAGCTATTTCTAATCATCAGTTTCAGAAACACGGGAAGGATGTGGAGAAGGTGAAGCAGAGGCTGGCTGAGATCGCCAATTACGTGGACAAGGTATCCTCCATCCAACTGATTGCTGAGTTTTTAAATCTTATGGGATCTTATTTTCATGTCACCTGCATCAGGGGCCTGTTTCACGAAGCAAGATTTCTTGCTTAGCCAGTTAACTTGTCAGATTTAAGGTAGTCTGGGCTAAATGTCAGTAAACGAAGATGAAGTCCAGGTAAACTACGATACCTTAAATCCGACAAGTTATCTGGCTGAGCAAGAAATCCTGCTTCGTGAAACAGGCCCCAGAGCCCTTTATTAACTTGGACAAATATTTTGGTGGATGGATGAATGGAGAGATGTTTTGGTGGATGGATGGATAGATGGATGGATGCAGAGGTTTCAGTGGCTATATGAATGGACAAGTGTTCTGTTTGGAGGATGAATGGAGAGATGTTTTTATGGATGGATGAGCTGAGAGATGTTTTTGCTTGGATGGATGGATGGATGGATGGATTGAAGAATGTTTCAGGTGGCCGGATGAATATAGAGATATTTTGGTTTGGCTGGGTGAGTTTGGCTCAGTTAATGGCATCTCAGCTGCTTCGTCACTCATTGAGTCCGGCTGCCTGCTCCCCTCCCAGTTCTACAGGGCACTTAACATCCGAGTGGCCCTGGTTGGACTGGAGGTGTGGAGCGATGCAGACCGTTGCTCTGTCACGCAGGACCCCTTCACCACGCTGCATGAGTTCCTGGACTGGAGGAAGCTGAAGCTGCTGCCCCAGAGGCCTCATGACAACGCCCAGCTTGTCAGGTGACCTCGCTTCAATCCATGTGGGTGTGGCCTGGATGGTTGGGTGGGGGGGGGCTGTCCTGATGAATAACCCTCAGTGATGGTGTCCCTCTACAGCGGTGTATACTTCCAGGGCACCACCATCGGCATGGCACCCATAATGAGTATGTGCACAGCAGAGCAGTCTGGGGGCGTCGTCATGGTGAGTAATGCCCACGGCAACACCGTTGCGACCCCATTGAAATGAGCAGATATCCGTCTGAATACAGTAAATTGGCTACAATACTATACTGTACTATACTATACTATGCTGTATTGTGTTTTGAGGAACACTGGTACTTAGTCTCCTTTGTTGCGTCAGCAAGCAGATATATTTTATTATTGCAGTAATTAATATTAAGATGCATAAAGTGCTTTAATGAGTAACTATAAAAGTATCACAGATGAAATTATGTCACAGGGATCGAGACACAGAGTACTATCCAATAAAGAGCACGGCAGATTATTAACTATTATTAATAGCTATTACAAGAAACGTCTATGTGCACATAACCGCGGAGCCTCTTATCAAAGTTGTCCGGGTTCCGGTGCCGCTTAAACAGTCATATCTAGCACAGCGACGTGTGTTTCCCCTTACAGCCTCATGCCATGTGTGAAGCTTATTTCCAGATGTTTGCTTCCTTCTCACTCGTGATGAATGCCTGACCGTCGTCAGCCGATTGCCAGCCCCTGTATCAAGTTTAAGGTCTGTACGGTCTGTTATCACAGTCCGTATATTATTCAGGGGGATCGCTTTCTCTCGGAAAGAACTGGAGAACATTTTGTTTCCCTTCTGCTTTTTTTTTTGCGTCTCTGAGTTTGGAAGCAGATTCTGTGTGAGGCTCACACGACGAGCGCAGGATGGTTTCGCGGTCACGTAATTCCATTACAGGCTGCGGGTTAAGAACAGTGCTATGGCAGCGTCTTCTACATCCGTAAGGCTTTCTGAAGTCCTCAGGTGACAATCACCACCATCGTAACGTGCTGCTAGTGTCCA
The DNA here is from genome assembly GCA_026779585.1 of Mormyrus proboscirostris. Lineage (NCBI taxonomy): Eukaryota > Metazoa > Chordata > Actinopteri > Osteoglossiformes > Mormyridae > Mormyrus > Mormyrus proboscirostris. The sequence goes on from JAODKF010000047.1 coordinate 5,809,782, forward strand.
GGGAAGCTCCTCTCGGTCCCTGCCATCCATATACAGATTAGGCATCTCTGTTATCATCACGACCTTCAGAAGGATAAGGGATGGATGGATGGATGGATGGATGGAAGGATGGATGGATTGATTGCAGTTAAGGTTTTTTTTTCATGGTGACTGGAGGCACTGCGGTAAAGTTAGTAACAGTATCAGTACAAGCTCTGAAAACGAACTTGCTCTTGTCCTATGCCAGACCGTCCCAAATAGTCTCCACAAAGTAAACTTCATCCATCCATCCATACATTTTCCAAACCGCTTATCCTTCTGGATAAGTTTGACCAATAGACGATAAGGTGTTTTTGAGCAGGGGATAGAAATTTTAAGTCTCTGGGATAGATGTTGCTTGTAAATGATGACACAGATTAGCAGTTGCGTGTTTTGTGTGTCCAACACCACCTCTATGTTTTTTAGAAAAATACAGTCATGTACAAAAGTCTTAGGCAGTCTAAGAAAATGATGTTTAAATGATGTTCATTTTGGTGTAAAACTATGATATTTTGCCTGTCAGTGTAGGTCAGCTTAGCTATTTCAAAAACTCCCCTAAAATCACACCAATATTGCAGCAGCTGAGAACCAAAGCGGTGTTCATCCAGCTATCCAACAAGATTATAAATAACTTTTTGCAGAACAGAGGAAATTAATTTTTATTTTTTATTGTGTTATTCTTAATTTGCATATGTCCTAACGTGAAATTGTGTTTTGTTTCTAAGCACATATACACTTACTACCCAGATAAATGCCTTAAATATTTTCTTTGACTGCCTAAGACTTTTGCACAGTGCTACACTGTGACTTCACCCTATGAGTAGATCATCTGCCTCTTTGGTTTGACGGCATGGCTTAGCGGGATAAGGTCCTGTGCCTGAGTTTGAAAGGTCGTTGGTTTAGATCCTAGGCTTAGCAGAGTGATTTCACTGTTGCGCCCCCGAGCGAGACCCATAATAGACCCTTTCTGACCCTGCTTTTAATTAATTGTATCTCACTTTACATAAAGACGGCATCTACTAAATAAATGTAAATCCAGAATGACAAAAACATTCACATCTTAAAGGCCGTAGTCTCCTTTTCTGACTGAAGCAGCTAATTAGTGAAAATGGATGAGCTAATCCCCAAGAGAGAGCAGGACTGGTCTGTAGGGGGCGCTGTCCCACAGCTCTTGGTAGGGGGGGGTGCACAGGCTGGAGTCACCATGGTGCCCAGAAGAATCCGGACCTCCTTTTCAGCAGGATGGCGGCAGGATGGAAGTTCTGGCGTCACCTTCTGCTAAAAGGCCACCTCTGCATTATCTATGTGGCCTGACCTCACCCGGTGCCCTCCAGCGATGCACGTCTGCATGCGATCAGCCACCACACCTCCGCCCCGTGTCATCACCGGGCAGAAGAGAGGGCCCCCCCACCAACCGCAATTTTTCCAAGTATAAAAGCGTCTGGAAAAATAGCTGCGGACCAGCAGGAGTCTAACTAGATAATTTATCGAATCCCGGGGAATGCAAACGCCATCGCGGTTGGTGTGATGCACCACTCTGCTTGCCATCCTGTGCCTGAAATGGATTTTTTTTAGGGATGTAATTATTTGCCGCCGCGCGTGTGTGTTGAGGCCCTTCCCTGTTTGTTTTTGTTTATTGATCATTTTTCTTGTTTCCTCCGTGTGTGAAATCCAATTACGGCTTGTAAATAATGGCAATTATTCAATAGCGGTGAGAAGGTGCGACGGAAACCATTACCACTGACATCGACGACGGAATGCCGAGCGGGAAGGGAAAGTGTGCCTTACGCAGATAAACGTGAGCGAAGGTGAAGAAATGAAAAGACGATCTCAGCGGAGTGAGATCTGATGCCTCTTTCTTTTCTTGGTAACCCTCCCCAGGATCATTCGGATAACCCCCTGGGGGCGGCAGTGACCCTGGCCCACGAACTGGGGCACAACTTTGGGATGAACCACGACACACCAGAGCGGGGTTGCGGCTGCCGGATGACAGTGGACCGGGGGGGGTGCATCATGACCCCTTCCACAGGGTGAGTGCCAATGATGATAGCACATCCAGAACATTCCACACGCACACACGGTCAACTGCAGGAGATAAATAGAAACTCGGATGAGAGCAGTACTCTGCATGATTTACTCCTGCTCACTCGGCTCAGACCCACACAGCCAGCAAGTGAGCGCTTTATGGTTCCCATTAGACTCCCATTACGTAAGACCCCACAAACGATGTCTTAAATCCTAACGGCTCAGAATCTAGCCGCGAATGGCAAAAGATCCATTAACCTTGCACCGGGTGACTCCTACTGGTTCTTGAACAGCCTGTTACTCACCCGTCAGTTCATTGCCGCCATGTGTAAACATTTGTGTGTCGTCTTGTCACTAATTCACGGTCGGTCACGCTGTCATGGGTGACCACGCGGGAGACTGCTTCCTGCGATCCAGACGGGGCAATAAAACCATGTGATCTGGCAGACATTATATAATGCAGTGGGATGGAGTGCTTTTGGCAAACACACTACAAAAAGGATTCTGTGGTCATGTTTTTGGGAGTGTAGACACCAGATTAAATGGTATTTCATTTCTGCCAGACCCTGACACTAACGTGTGACCTCGAGACCTGTCTGATCCTCCAGACCAGGCAGACCAGAAGTGAGAACTTTCTGAGCATCTGGGTTTGGAGCCTGCAGCGGACAGACTGTGGGGCTCATAGGCGCCCAATGGCGGTCACAGATCGTAAAACATTACTGCAGGGGACATCCTCTGTTTACCAGAATGGTCTAGAGGAAGCGTATGAGTGAGCGAATAGGGGGAAATGTGCTATTTTAATCTTGAACAAAGAGCTGATTTCCATGGTGGATTCCCGACTTTTTGGAGTAACAACCTTGCCACTCCATTCCAAACAGTCTATGTGAAAAACATTCAGAGAAGCATGGATAGGCAGCTCACTGTCTTTGAAAGCCTCTTGATAGGGTAACATGGGTGGACAACGGATTCACAGAGACAGCTAAGTGAGGAGATCGGGAACAGAATCTTTGTGCCCTGGCGGCGATTCAGCCTATAACACTCATGCCCTCGTCCCAATCCTCACCTGTGGAAAAACTCCCTGTGGTTTATATATAATACAGTAAAGTTAGTTGCGCGATGTTCTGTCTCTGGTTGAGAAGAGGAGGTTCTGGGTTAATTTGAGGTCAGAAATGAGAGCGGGTCCCACATTTCTGTGTAGGAGGATTCACTGGGGACTGGTTCCCCCTCCCCTTTGTTATTACGGGTTCAGCAGCAGCAGGACCACACAAGGGAGTGCTGTAAATCACCGTAGTGACACCGAGCCCCAAATTCATCAGCTGCTGGTAAACATCACGCCCCGGCTTGTGTTTTATTGTTGTCTGTTGTGCTGTTTTTCTAATGGGGCTCCCAGTTTGCTCAGCATATGCCAGACAGGACTGGCTGTGTTTCCAGCGGGGTGCAGTCTCTTACGGGCCTTTACATTTTTGGCAGTCTCCAAGTCGTTGTGTAGAGCTGCGGTCATAATGCTCTTTCAGCGTGATTTTAGCACCGTTCTGCTGTGTTTTTGGTGGGGATCCTGGGTAAAAGATAGAGCATCTCCACAGTATTCAAGTTAAGCCAAGCCTAGTCAATACAAGTCAACTCAAGTCATGGCAAGTCAAGGCAAGTCAAGTCAAGTTAAGCCAAGCCTAGTCAATACAAGTCAACTCAAGTCATGGCAAGTCAAGGCAAGTCAAGCCAAGCCAAGTCATGCCAAGCCAAGTGTACATTATTATCATACCATCCATATGCAGGTATACAGTGGCACGAAATAACGTTCCTTCAAGACCATGGTGCAGCCACCGTGAGCAGTGGTGGGGAGGGTTTTCAGAATACTTAAAGTGCAAAAAAACACTTGACGGTGTGAAATGCAGGGCAGGACACAGTAGTATATATACATAGTATCCTGGTAGTAGTATATTCCCAAGTAGGGCCAGTTTGAGTCGATTAGCTAAGGAGACTTTGGTAGAAGTTCCAGAGGGCCACTGTTCCTACTCCAACTGGATGGTCGTCAGTCAGCTTCTCGAATCCCAAGGCGTAGACGTGATTCAGGTCCCAAATAACGGTCGTACCATAATACACTTGGTTTAATTACATCCCCCAGGGAAATCAGCGGAAAAGCTGTTGTGTATCTGTATTCCAGAAGTCCTCGGTACTGAGAAGAGCGTCAGATCATATCAGTTAATGAATTCACGATGCTCTTAACTTCAGCACTAAATCCCGATATGCGTCTTTTTCCTGAGTATCAAAGGACGTGGCTCCATGGTCGTGTCCCCACATTACGTCACCCTGTCACGTTGGTCATGATGCATTTTCCGACGGCGCTTAAGGAAATTAATCATCCTTTTATTTTTTGTTACACCTCGCGCTCGTGGTCTGTTTCACATCTGCGTTTGCAGTAAATGGTTTTCATGGGGAATGTTTTATTTCACGCCTCCGCCTCTGCATAGTAAACATGAGAATGTGCGTGTGTGTGGAATGTGACTTTAAACACTAAAATTAATACAGCATAAATCGCCCCACGAGTTCTTTCCCAGACCTGCTGACCCTCTGCTTACATCCTGCTCAGACATCTTCAGCACCAGGAAGACCTTGGAGATGGGCTGCTGCTGATGTCATGTTTCCTAAACATGACGTTCAGTGCTGTGGTGAAATGACTCTCCTGTGGTCTCTGGTTGTCTTTTCACTGGCCAGCCTTTGAGGCGGGGGGGGGGGGGGGAGAGATGCTGGTCCCCCCCTTCCTGGTGGTGTGTGAACCGGACGAATTGTTGTTACCTTTGAGAAGTCTCCGTGGGGAAAGGGGGGAGTGAATCGTAATTGGCTCATTCGCTCATGGAACCGGGGCCTCCTTATCTGGTAGCTTCCGGACATCACCTCTATCGAAACATTCCCAAGTCACCCTGACGTCCCCCATCATCCTGTCAGCTAACATTCTTAGAGTCTGTTGGGCATTCTGTCTATCTCGGAATACCCCTCCAGAGTCGGGTTGGGCGGGTGAGGGACAGGATGGGGCGGGCCAGTGGACTGGGCTGACACGCCCCTCAATGGCAGCCTGGCCCCCAGCAGGGGGCGCCATTTTCTGGGCAAGCGGTAAGCCACGGGTTGGCCCAGACTGGCCCTGGAGCTCTGCTGGTTACCTCGGCACACGGAGGCCTGCTTGGCACCACATTTGTTTTTTTTTTTAATATATATTTTTAAAAACCATTAATTACACACCTCTGACACCTTGCCTTAACACATGGTGCCTGGGGCACATGTCCTGGCGAAGGACAGGAGTTGGAAGGGGGCGTATTATAGAGATGGGGGAGTTGAGCAGCTTGGGAAGGTGGGTGTAAGTGGAAAGGAAGGCCCCCCCTTCCGCAATCTCCTCCCCCCCGACCCCGCGCAATGACAGTATGGGAAACAGTCTGTTGTGATGCAACATCTGAGATAAGCCCAGACCAGTCCTGGCACCTCACTCCTGACCACGTGCAACCAGGGGACTCAGAGAGTATGTCATGCGTCAGCATGTCAAACCTCCCCCCCCCACACCAAGCGGCATGATAGCACACGGCCAGCTAACCATGTGGCTCACACATTTTCAGGGAATAAAAAATCACCTCATATTCTACGCTCACCGGAAAAAGGCCCACAAGAGAAATTGCCAGTCTGACCAGGACTACAGAACCCGTTAGAACCGTTTCGATGATGTCATTCCCCAGAACCATGGTAAATACAGCAGCGGAGGTGTAGAGGTACATCACTGCTGTCACTGGAGTACAGAGGTCAGATCCCTCCCCGGTTTGTCTCTTTGAGATCTTCGCCCATCCATACGGGTCATCATTTTCATCCGCGGAGACGGCAGCTCGCAGTGCGGGCTCCTTCAGCTGCCTGCCGTATTTTTCCCTTCTGTTTTTCCACTCGATCCCTTTCATCGTTTGGCTACTGCTGGGAATGACTGATAACAAAAAAGCAGAACAGTTGTCTCCCGAACTTCCTGCCTCCTGATCGCGTCCCGAACCGGATTCAGCCTTTTTATCTCCATCAGCTACGAAGCACCTCCGTCACAATCAGGCTCAACAGCTCAACGGCAAGAGAATTTTGGGAAAGGAATGATTTTGGTGGAGGCTTCAAGTGGGCGGGGTTAATGCATGCTATGAGCCCCCTGCCCCCCATTATTCCTCCCCCATGTTCTGGAGCCTCATGACTACCCATGAGACTCCCAGGGGGAGGCACATCTCTGAATTCAGCAATGACAGCCCCCACTCCTCGTACCAGAGTGAAGAGGCTGACAGTGATTCCAGGGTGTTGCCGACCCCCCATAAAATACACTAAAAACTTTTTTTTTTGACGAAGTCTAAACAAGTTAAACAGAATCTCTGTGTTGTCACTGTTTGTTTGTTTGTTTTTATTATCGTTTTCCTTTCAGTCGTAAATATCCCCGGACAGGATGTTGAGAAACCCTTAAAATTTATGGGCTTTGCCCACAAGCTTTTTTTAATTCCCTTCCAGCCTCCAGCTGCTTCCGCTGCTCTTATCAGAGCAGCATTTGAAAAATAAGGAAATGTATCAGCGTTGATTGTTTTTTGACAGCGGACGAGTTGCCGCATCGACTGCGTGACGACGTGCCAGTTGGTCGGGGGGGGGGGGGGAGTGGCAGGAGCGGCGTGGGCTGTTCGGGCACGTTCCAGGATGCTGTCAGCTGTCATATTCTTCTCGGTCTGGAAATGCTCGCGCTGGAACGCTGGCGAGTCCCAGGGACAGGAACCTCGTGGACGTGGCTTCCTGCATCGTCGGGGGAGTGACACGCGCGTGGCTCGCAAACACAGGATAAGGCTCGCGGCCCTCATGCTCCATTGTCAACACCATAGAAACAGCTTGACGTCTGTAACAAAGCCCTGGCAGATTGAGTTCAGTGCTGAATCGCTCCCCCCCCCACACAGCAGCACGCGCACACGTTCCTTTCCGGAAGGAGAGTTACCCACAGATTACCCACGGGCTCCAACTTTTGTTAATGGACAGGTATTAGCTGTCCTGCTTGTCAGTTAGAGTTTTATATGCCGTTTCTCCATGAATCTCAGTGCGTTTCTTAAAGCTACAGCTGCATATTGTGAATCAAAATGATGTACATAGTATTTCTTTGGTTTTCTCTGTAACCCATTCTTACTCTCTCTTTTTTTTATGACATACACACACTTGTACAGATGCAAGTGAGGTTTGGGGTGCCCATTTGACCTGGATAATTTTTGGGGGGAGGGAAGGAGGTTTTGAAGGCCCTTGCTTGGCAATGTGACTATTCAGCCAAGCATGGAATTCAAACCAGCGACCTTCTGATCATAGTCACAACCCCCACCCCCCCTTATCATGATGCTGTAACTAATTTTACCCTCCTGAGTTATTGGGGCTTGTGGATGAGTTGACCCGAGTCTGTCTTCTACACGATTGAGTTGGGATTCAACCTCCACCCCCTCCCTTCTCACCAGGTACCCCTTCCCCACGGTGTTCAGTAGCTGCAGTAAAAAGGATCTGGCAGCCAGTCTGGAAAAGGGCGTCGGCATGTGCCTCTTCAACATGCCCGAAGTCAAGGTGCTCTACGGGGGGCAGAAGTGCGGCAACGGCTACGTGGAGGAGGCCGAGGAATGCGACTGCGGCGAGCCGGAGGTAAGGTCCTGCCAGGGGCCCTAAATGCACAACAGAAACGGGGGCGTTCTTCTGATTTTGACTTATATTAGATTTTGATTTATAGTATTCAGCTTGTTGAGATCAGTGCACCAGTAATTTAGCATGAATTGCAGTTCTGAAGTAGCTTTCTTGGTTGTGGGACCACCACCTTCTCTGATTGGGTTGCGCAGCAGACTTCGCCCATCAAGACCAGGAGTTCCTGCTGCAGGGGAACATTAATGGCAAGACTATGCCAAGGAAAGCTGGGTGTACATGAGCTGGGGTACCTTAGGTGACCGCTGCACTGACCTCTACTGGCCAGTCAGGAAAGTGTGGGTTTCCTGGAGAGGGGGGTCAGCCGTTTCGGGTGCCGGTGGCACGTGTGAAAATGGAGGAGGTAAGCTAGACGAGGTCACATCAGCCACTTTCTGATTGCAGGCCCGTGAGAGAGAGTCAAGTCTGATATAGCGCCAAAAATATCTAAATTGGATATAAATCTGCAAAAAAATACACAAGTATAAAATTTAGGTTCCCTGCCCAAGTTTGTCCCCAGTGAACCATAAAGATATAATGAAGAAAAAATTCACTCTGACTGCATCATCACAAACAGAGCACAAACCAACACATTTCCATGGAAACAAAACTTTATCAGCATATGCGCAGAGTGTATCAGTGAGATCACAGGTCTGAAGGACCCTTCTGATTCTTCATGGGGTGCTGTCCTCAAAATAAATGCTCCTTTGCAAGTCCAAAACATCCCCTTCCAGAATTCTCCTGCCGCTCTTCAGTGGTACAGATCCCTATTGGAGATGACGGATCACATTCGGAGACAATGTCCATCAAAGACCTTTGATATGTGACTCTCTGGGAGGGGGTGTTGATCACAAAACTGCGCAGGCGGATGGTGTGACAGTAGGCCATGTTTCAGTTGACTCAACAGAAAGTTCTTTGGCCCTACCTTCTTTTCTCAAACAGTGGGGCTATGTTGACGGAACGTGTTTCATTACGCGTTGGATACTCGCAGCAAATTTAACATTTTTATTCGTCTGTGCAGCTGGATATTTAGTGAATAAATCTATGTTAAAATGCCCTGAGGAACGCCTGGTGGCAGACGCCAGCAACGGCGAAGCCAAACAGGGCTCTTCCCGCCGGCGAAGATGCGGACCACATCTGCGTTGGACGTTAGGAACAGTGGCTGTGGGGGTTTAGCCACCGCCTTAGTCACTGACAATAGGCTGACAGCTGCGTGAGGCCACAGCCAACCACAACCCCCCCTCCCCCCAAAACCATTACCTGGGCCCTCATCTGGCACCGCTAGAGGGTGGCCCCACTAAAGGCCTCGTTAAAATCTGGGCTGCTCTCAGTCTATTTGGTGTGAATCATCAGCCACCCCCACACACACATCCTTTAATGGGACATTAGCTTCTTAAGTTTCAGAGAACCGCAGCACTGTGCCCTCACCTGCAGGGGGAGCTGCCCCTCCCCTTTCATCGGAGACGGCACCCAGGCGCCATAGGGTCAGGCTGTCTGCCTTTGACATCATGGCTCCCGTGCGCCACCTCCAGCTGGATGCTACCAGACTCTCAACCAAGGTACAGATGCTTAAAAACAAACTGTATGAGTGAACATTGAGCA
>JAODKF010000047.1:5824336-5834617 GCA_026779585.1 Mormyrus proboscirostris
TTGGGAAACACTGGTTTAAGGAAAGTGTTGGGGTCCATGGGTCAGAAAAGGTCAGCCAGATCCAACCAGATGCATTCTGGGTATCGAGCCTCCCCGTCTCGTCCAACCCCAGGCAAACCACAAAGCCCCAGCATATATAAGGTACGTCTCTCCCAAACTCTTCTCCCACACTATGTTCTCCACAAACCATGCCTCTAGATTTCATAAAGATGTTCCCCTGTCGCGTGGTGAGGGGGGAGGCGGGGGGGGAACCGTCCACGTATACGCTCTGAGTCACCCTCTCCATTAACCCCCTCTCTAGCTTATTCTTATGAGTGCTAACAAGTTCTCTGGTCACCAAAAAAGCCTTAAATCTTTCAGCACCGCAACCATCTCAATCTCATTTTTTCTAAAGTAGCATATGTTTGCTTTTCAAGTGCTGGATGTTTGTTTACTCCATTCAGAGCACAGCACGACTGTTTACATTGTAGTTCATTTGTATCCATTAAAAAGTAGTGCACATTTGTTTCAGAATTCAGTATATTTGTTCAATTGTTTTAAGATGGTATACATTTGTTTTGGAGTGCAGTGTTTGTTTAGTTGTTTTAAAGTGAAATGGAGTTCTTTTAGAATGCCATGCATTTGTTTTAGACTGTCATACAATTGTTTGATTTTGCATTGTGCAATTAAACATTTGGTTAAACTGTTTTCAAATCTAATTGAGTGTGCCATGAGCTTGATTAGCTTTTGTATGGAGTTAGGAGAGAACTGAAGATCATTTTAATCCGGTGATTACCGCTCCATTCATTTGTTTGTTCAGAATGTAGAAAATGGTCCCCAAAAATCTCCCTGGATGCCAGAAATATTTTTGGATGTGTTAAATTTTACATTGCAACAGTTTGAAGGTGCTGCAGCAGAAAGAAGACAGATGGAGGGATGTTGCTCAGGAAGGGAGAATATTCCGGAAGGTGTGCATGGTGCACGTTACCTTTTACGGAGCACACCACCTGGGAGAGTCTGTAGAGTCCCTTTGCTTTTCCAGCTGGGAAATGCAGGAAGTTTCCGCTGAGGGTTATGACACTCCGTCTGGCTGGTTAACTCATTGAGTGCAGGTGTTGAATGTGCAATTTTAACATTTAAGTGGGGTAAATGTGTCCCATTTATCCCACTTGAGGGCAAGTGCACTGAGATACTACACACTTCAGTGATGTATGTTGATGTAAGACGCAAAGTGTGCAAGTGTATGTGAATAGCCCAAGTGTGCGGGGATTTCCTAAAAGCAATGGGACACACTTGGTATCCGAATAGGTAAACAAGCGATACGCTACAACTATGTTGTTTTTTGTTTTGGCTGTGTTTGACATTTTACAACTTTGCACATTTAAACTGAAACTCCTTTAGAGGCATGTTGGACTGTAATATGTAAAAGCTGCCAAACTTCCTTGCACTCAATGTAAACATTAGTCAGTGCATTGTGGTCTAAATACTTAGCCAAAGGCCATTAACATGCAATATTTGCCAAAGTGTGGGTAAAGTGCACTTCAAGCACCCTGTATTGAGGAATGGGACACTCATGAATACTTGCTCTAAGCGAATGAACGTGCATGTCAAGTGTGGTAGTGTAAGTTGGTGAGAAACATGAGACGAAGCCTTTGTTTGGATTTGAGAGTGGGATGCTGGTACCTGGTCATATCTGTAAGTATTTAAAGAGAATTGGCCAACTGGATGCTGAGACTGGGAGGAGGGAGAGACTGATGGTGGCTTCTGCCTTGTCTCCCCACAGCCGGTTCCCTGTGGTTCAGAGCCGCCCCTCCTGCCGGCTCACGCTTTTCACCACCAAAACCTCCGCCGTCTGCCCCAGTACCAGCCCATCCTCATCAGCCACCCGATCCCCCTATCCCCGGATCTCAGCCCACAGCCACAGCCTGCCGCATCCCCACCGCACAGAGTGCTCCCCTCCCATGCTTGCTCTCTGCCTCGGGCTACGCCATTCCGGAATCTTCCGTGTCAGACTTCCTTCAGAGCCAGCGTGGTAAGTGTCCTGGCTGCAGCTACAACAAAGCACCGTTTGTTTAGTTCAGTAGTGGCTTATTTTCATTCGGTGTCTGGCAGATACTTTGACGTTTCATCCAACATAGCGTTCGGTTCTCGCTCATTTACATGGCTGGATGTCTCCCTGGAGCCATTCACATTCAATATCCTGCTCAAAGGTACTTCAGAAAGGCCCCTCCTGGAATTTGAACCAACAACTGCTGCCCCCTGCCCCCCCCATGTATCTTAAATGAAGCCCTGTTTGCAATTTCACATCGTGTCTGTTTATACAGCTGGATAATTACTTTAGCGAACCCCCCCGTTCTTACCCATAATCCCCCAGGAGTTAAATCATGGTAATCCAAGTCTTTATTTCCCATGCACCCATTGTACTTGAGACACAGAGGACCCCTCACGTCGGTGCCTTTGCTGCTGGATTGTTGTGACGTGTCTGGTGAGAAGTTGTTGTGTGTGAAAAAGCACAAGGCCACTCCCATCTCAGACGTTCCCAGAAAATGGACTCACCGAACAAGAAAACGAACAACGCTATAACCTACTTACTACTCAGCCCCCATCTGCCTACTTCCCTGCCTCCTCCTCCCAAGTCACAACGTTCTTGAAGTAGCCTCATGACATTTGAGGCCCAGAGGGTCACTCGTGGAGCTACAGCGACACTACAGCACGTCGATACACTTGTGCCAATCAGCGGGCTGGTCAGCGCCACACTGCACATTGTACACGTACCGATACTGTGCTAGCGTCAGGTTTATAATGAAGAGCGTTAGCTTCCAATCACGGTTAACTGTTAATATATAAGCACATTTACATTATTTGGAATTTTACAGGAAGCTGTCGTTTCAGTTTATCAGGGTTATTTGAAGAAAGAGAGAGAAGAAATGAAGAATAATAGAAGAATTTTTCTGTCAGCAGTTTTGTATACACCTACATGAAAACAACAACACCCCCCACCCTGGATTCCACTTGCATGGTTCAGTGACGTGAGACACTGAGGCTGCCCCCCCCCCCCCGCACCCGCCCACTGGTGTCCTTGGTTAAATGTAATTCCAAGGCGAAATGCCGTTATCGCAGCACTGCAGCGATCTGAGGGCAGTGGCCCCTGTGAAGCTCTACAGCAGTTTCGCCCCCCTAGTGGCCGTCCCTGGCATTGCACTGCTTCGGTGCCCATAATCCAAGCAGGTAGACGAGGTGCCTCAGCTTTGCCCCGGAGAGACAGAGACGTGGCCCAACACCAGCCAGATCTCAGCTCTTCAAAATTATCAGCGTGCGGAATATCAGGGAAAACACAGGCTGGGAATGACGCTTTGGGAAGCAGCGGTAAAGGTTGAGAGGTTTGTCCTAAAGAGCAGAAAACAGAAGACAAATAAATAAATAAACACCGCCTGACCAGCAGATAACCGTGCCAAGCTGTTCTCTTTATGGATGCCTCGCTGCACTTGAGGTTGGCACCTACGAACAGGAAATGGCGTTCTCCCACATTCTCTGCACAAATCAGCGTGGAGCAGCTGTGAAGTAGCTACCAGACGTTTATCACCATCTCATCTCCTCCGAGAAGATTAGCGACACATGAGAGCACTCTGTCGCATCACGTTTATGCGGCTCTTGGGGCTACCCAGGCATAGGCGGCAGGATGAGTGCGCCTCCTAGTGGCTGTGGCTCATTTTGCATCGATTTCTTTTGTCTCGTAGTTCAGGAAGGATGTATTTCTGTTACATTAAACAGACAGTGCTGTGCAAAAGTCTTAAGCAGTCAAAAAATCATGTGTAGAAGATCCCTCTGTTGGTGTAAAACTATGATTTTATGTTTGTCAAAGTGTGTCAGCTTAGCCATTTCAAAACCTCTCCTATAGTCACCTCAGTATTTGTAATAACGTGACGTGCATTTTTAGACTAAATCACTAGCACGGCTAGTATAGCTAACCAGTACCTCACTGAGTTATTTAAATAATTACGTTATTTAACTCAGCTGGTGGTGAAATTTAACATGGAATAGCTGGGAGAGGTTTTGGATCTGAAGCGGTGCTCATCTAGCCATGCAACAAGATTTTGGAGAACAGAAAAAAAAACTTGTTGGTTTTTATTGTATTGCTCTTAATTTGCATATCTTCAAATAATAAATAGTTATTTTTGAGCAAATTTGCATTTACTACCCAGATAAATAGCTTTAAATGACTTTGACAAAGACTTTTATATACTGTATATATTCATGTAAGTTTTGGTATACAATAAAAAAGAGTATTAAAAGGCCATCTCCACTAAAACTCGGTTGTGAAAAATGACAAAAATTCAACAGGACAAAAAGACGTGAAGGAGTGAATCCCTTTTGACAAGCTGTCTTTCCGAACCCAGCCGAGGGTGATCCCCGTGTGACCCTGAGTGACAGCTTGGATCCTTGTCTTACACTGTTGCCATGGCAGCACGGTATTGTTTGGCACTAACGCCATGTCACTCACAGGATGTGGACAGACCCAGCCCGCCGCAGAAACCGCTCCCGGCGGATCCAGTGGCCAGGGGCTCCAGGGTGGTCCGCAGCCCCTCCGCTGACCGCTCCCCAGTCCGTGTCCCCATACACGTCCCCTGTGTTCCCGTCCCCAAACCTCTGCCGGCCATTCCTCTCATGAGCAGGTGAGGGTTTCGGAATCTGTCTCAGCGCATTGTTTCATAATCATGGTATGAGCCTCATGGATTCCTCTGCCATTTTCAGACCCGCGTCCCTGAAACCCCCCACACAGCCCAAACCGCGGGTCCCGGTCAACACCAAGCCCTCCAGCTGAAGGCTCACACCTGAAGGCTCACACCAGGCAGAGACACTCGTTTGCACTACGAAACTTGGGAAAATCCCTGTGAATCCCAGAGGTTTGCAAAAGTGGCCAACATATAAGCGCTGGCCTCTGTAAGGTGCTAAAGATCAGCCCGTTCCAGGTACATGTAAATTATTTTTTGTTCTGTATTTATTAAAATGCAGTGCACTGTGGTGGACACTTTCAACAACAGCTTCGGTGACGATTTTCTGTTGTGCATTTTTTGTTTTGACGAGCAAAAATAGTGTGTTGATGCCACAACCGAGGGAGTGTTTGGTTTACCTTGGTGCTTCACTACCTTGGTTTTTTTTACGATGTGTCATTTGAAGGGGGAGATGTAAGAGAGAAAGGTTAAAAAAAAAAAAAACTGAATATCACTGTTTGAAATCTGCGACATCGATCTAGTGGAGCAGCACGCTGGGGCTGTGGAAGTCAGGCGTGACTGGAAGCCTTTGAAGAGTCGATCGGAAACGAGATGGTTCCCTCGACAATTTACAGAGGAGCATCTGCTCCTCAAATGGCTGTTTACATTCATTTCACCATACGTAGAACGAGGTCAGTGGCTCCTCGCAGGGAGAAACGTGACACGCAGATTGGAGACGGACTGTGGGGTGTTTTACATAATGTTTAATCTTTAAAACCTGTGGTTGAGTGAGTATGAATGCTGTCAACATTATAGGGACAAGCCAACAAGACGATGCAACCACGATTCTCCAGTATAATGTTCTTGAGGCCTGTTTTGTGATGAAATAAGGATGTGAATCATTTCTTTGACCCTCTGACCCAGACTGAGATACGTGGTTAAAAGGTGGATGGATCATTCCTTTGAAATGGAATCACACGAGTTAGACACAATAATCCAAATGCCCCAGGCGCTGTGGCTTGAAATCAAAGCCTCTTGCAGGACGGGCAGATGCTGTGGTTATTGGTCTTCTAAAACAGAAAATTCACTTCGATTATGGGCTGTTATATTTGATGGATGGCATTGGCTATTGCAAACAGGTCATAATCTACCGGGCCCATTTCCCAACTCATCTGCAGCCAGAACCGGAACGCCCCCAGTGGCCTGGCAACAAAAAAAAAAAAAGCCAAAATAATAAGTAAAAGTTTGCAGCAACAGAACATGGGGGGAGACGGAACAACTCCACTGTCAGCATCATATGTTAACTGAAAAGCCATGCGGTCGCCATGGCAAGGGAGCACGCCGACGCAATCTGATTGGCCGAGCTCTCTAGAAGACGTGCCAGATCACACTGACCTTCATCCTGCCTGCACAATGTCAGTCTGCGTCCCCCCCAGCACAGAAAACAACCAAGCAGAGTCGACTCCAAGGGGAACCATGACTATCTGGAAATAAATTTGAATCCATCAAGGTTTTCTCCCCCCATGGAGCAAATCCTTCAAGACGGCCCTCAGGGAAAGTCACCATGAAATCGATTTTATTTTTCTTTAACTGTTAAACGTGGGGTGCTTTCAAAAATAGGATGCACTTTTTTTTTCGCATTGCATGTCAGGGCTGTTCCTCGAGATTTGACTGGAACCTTAAAGTTCGATAGGTTGATTGTCTACTGAGAAGTTCCCTGACCTGAACCTAAATGCACAATTAAGAATCCATTAAGCACACTTTGTACAGAAGATGCTACAAGATGTACTTAGTGGTGAATCTGGTTGACAGGGTCACACAAGAACGGTGTTAAGGCATATCTGCCCTAGCTCTACAACCACAAGGGAGAATGAGTTGGACAGAGCGGCTTACTGACCTCAGCTGTCCTGGGCTGCCTCTGGAAAGGGAAGCATCACAAGGGACAAAAGAAAAAAAAAACAGTTTACATACTATATTGTCTATCGCTGTGCTACATCACTTGAACCAAGTTAAATTGGGGTTTGTTATTCCTATCAAACAGATTGCCTATAAGCAAATGATTCCCCAGAACTGGGACTCTGGGACATTTGACATATGACTGAATAACCTTCGCTTAACCTCTTTGCATTAATGTTTTTTACAGTGTTACACAGTGTATATATCTTTAACAGTTCACTTTTTCCGCTGGACATTGTACGGATCTTTTAAATAGCTTTGCCCCATGTAAATAGATTTGGGCATAGTGCCCTCTACTGGAAAATAACTGCTCTGCAGCCACATTCCCCGTACTTTTTTCATTTTGAAGACTTTTTTTTTTTAAAGAAAAAAAAAACTGTTAAACAGTACAGTCAACAAGCAACATCTGCACCATCGTCTTATCAACACGTTCCAGTCAATTTGTGAAGTTATTCTAATATTGAAAAGTCGTTATGTCTTGCATATATACACTATCATTAGTATTCTTACATTGTTCCTGTGTATACTTTTTTATTACCATTTACAGTGTTGCAGGCAAACACAACAATTAGCTAATTATTCTAAGTGCAATGAGCATTAGATCCTCATGTATGAAAGGTACTTTGGCTATCCAGGTTTTGTATTTTGAAATTTGGACACCATCTGGAGCATTAAAAGGATTCAAATGTTAAGAAAATAAATCTAAATTAATAAATTTGTTCTATAAAAATAGCTTGTTTCCATTTTTTCATTCATATTTCGTCAATATGGTAAATTACTGACAATAAATATAATGTTCATTTAAATCTTTATTTTGTGAGTTCCATCTTCATAAAACAAAGCATCAAACCACTAGCTTAAACAAAAATTACGTTTAAAGAGCAATTTAATAGACATTTCATTTAATCTTTTTAATCATTCATAGGTAAATAACTATTAAATACAGTCTAGTGTTACTTTGAAGAATCGATTAACCATGTCATTAAAAACATTTTATAACTGGACAGAAACATTTTATCCACTATTTGTCAGGACAAATTAGGAAGGGCACTGGCAACAAGGAGGTTCGTGAATGACCGAACTGGGAAACACAGGACTGGGAAGCACATATATACGAGACTAACGAAGGGAGCTAATGAGAGGCAGTTGGAGTGATTGACATGAGGCTTCAGAACAAGAGGTAAGATAAGAGACTAGCAGGTGTGGCTTGTTAGAGTCATGCTAGGGAGGAGACAGGAGGGTCAGGAAGACTTGGCGGCTAGGACACAACACTGCTGCCTTGTCCTAGCATGTTTCCTTCTCTTCCAACATGTGTAAAATTTTCTGGAAAAAATGCAATTGCAAATGAAACTGTAATTTATAACTAATTTTTACTGACGCCATTATTCAAACACTCACTTGTCTGTCAAACGCTCTTGCCATTTCTGCAGCACTGGAGCCAAACTACATTTGAAGTAGGAAAAAACGAAATGAGTGGATTTGAGATTAAATCATAAAACTTAAGACCTTCACTTGTGTAACCTGAAACCCCACAGACTGCAGAGGTTGCCTGACACCCATCCTTTACCTTGTTTTTCACACTTAGGTCTGCTCCGTTATGTAGCAGAAGGCTCACAAGGTCCTGGTGGTCGTTCAGCACGGCAATCTGAAATAAAAGTGCTTTACTCCTTTGCATCAAATTAATGAGCTGTGCCATCTATGTAATTAATTGCTGAAGATCAGGGTACTCCTGTTCATTTCCTGGTGGACCTTAGCATGTGTTTCAATTGATGAAGAACATTCCAACGAGGGCCGCAGTTCGACACCCCGCCTGTAGAGGGAGTAGTAGATGAATTATCCAGCAACTGTCTGCTGGTTTATCACCTTTCTTGAAAACTGTTTAAATTAAGAACGAAATGCATGGAATCCTGTATCTGTGGCCAGTTTTCTCATTACACACTCTGCTGCGCTGGTCTGCCCCCAATTTCTTTCTTGACATTCCTGGGTGTCATCCACCCACGAGTCACAAACTACCAGCAAGCAATCGTCAGATTTAGCATCGGGAAAAGCACCAGCTTCGGATGAAATGATACCTCGTGATGTCACAACGTACCACATCGGCGTCACTGGACCCCTTTCACTGGAGCACATGCCTCAGTATTTATATGCTGTGCTCCAGTAAAATCTCCCATTCAAATCATATGGTAATGGAGGGTGGGGCACCAGTGTCCCAGGAGATCTTTATGTCTCATAATACTCCTACTGTACCAAAAACTAGGGCTTTCTTAGGCTGGTTGGCAGCCTGATCGACTTGACGGCACTGGAGGGTACGAGACGCAGCGCCGGTGGAAAATGAATGGGGAGGACAATTAAATTGCAAAGAGGGGGTGGTGACGTAACCCAAAAAAATTACACACGCTACACAGAGATTTATAATTGTTTAGTGCATCATTACACTACATACACACACTCCATTTTTAAATGTCCATTTTGTTTGTTAAAAGCTCGATTAACTAAGCTAGCAACCATCCTGAAATATCTTGAGAAAGCTGCCAACTCCACTACACTCAACAGCAACCCAATAAGCCGAATTCTGCATTAGTATTTTAAAATGAAAATGAAATAATAAATAAATAAATTTAGACCTTAGTGTTCACTGAGGGGGCAGGGTAGTCCGTCTGAGGGGTGTGATGCCCCCTTCTGCCCCCCTGTAGCATCAGGCCTGTACCCCACACCCTGTTAGCTCATACCATGAGGGGTGTCTTCCCCTTCCTGTCCGTGGCGTTGACACTCGCCCCCGCGTTAATGAGCAGTGCCGCCGCAGCCGCATTCCCAGAAACCGCCGAGACCTCCATGAGGAGCGTCCGTCCAGAAACGGTGTCCCTCCAGTCTACCTGTGCGAATCGGAAGCAAGAAGGGAATCGAAACTTTGTGTGCTTATGACAGCCATCATTTTAAGAGGAGGAGGCGTGACAGCTTGAGACCAGCCTAGGATTAACTTGTCTGGGGGCCACATGGCAGGCTGACATCAGCATGGGACACTCAGGTTTTGCAGATTTAATTAACTGTTCCACTTTTCCCAAGGTGGCCAGAGCCCTAATTTTTCCCTTGCATAGCCTATGCATTAAACCATCCCAGCCTATTACCATAATAGAGCAGAGTTGGATAGTTCAGCTCCAGAGAGTAAAAGTCCAGACCAAGATTTTGTTTCAACCAACCAGTTACCTACTCTGTGAATGTGATTCTTTAACCTCAACTAGTTCATTGAAACAAAAACTTGGTCTGGACTTATACTTTCTGGACCCGAATTACCCACCTCTGAATGGCAGTGTAATTAGTCAATTACAGTTCTGGGCAAAAATATTGGCACCTCTGCAGTTTCCTTCAGATTATCCACCAATACTCTGATAAACATGTCAATGAGAGTGGTGTACTTGATTCTTAAGAATCTCCTTCAGCTTCACCACTTATTTTTATCATAAGTTAAACTTAAATTATGTATAAGTAAAATTTGATATGTCACCAGCAGGTCTGTTTCATAAATATATAACGGAGGTATTTTTAATAATTTATATAATGATTGCACTCTCTTATTTAAAACCTCCAGATGCTTGAGGTGGGGGTGTGGGGTGGGTGGGGGGGTTATTGTTGGAGT
>JAODKF010000047.1:5843647-5863175 GCA_026779585.1 Mormyrus proboscirostris
GAGCACTATAGCTACTACATGAGACACACAGACAGCAGCAGTTTTCTAAAGAAGATCACGTGGTTCACTTACTGTCCCCCCCCCAGTTGGGTTTTTTGAAAAGCGCTAATTAACTCCTATATTTGTTCAAAACAACCATAGGTTTCATACGAAGTGACAAACGTCAAAGCTCTGTTACTTATTTGTGGTGCAGTTTTCCTGTGACGTAATGTAGCGAAGCGTGTGAGATGGGCCTGTTTTGGTCACCGTTGTCCCGTGTGGATGTGGCAGGTACTGCACGGACGGCACCCTGCTGAGGGAGATGATGTCTGACCCGCTGCTGGAGCGCTATGGGGTGCTGGTCATCGACCAGGCCCATGAGCGGACGGTGAGCACCGATCTGCTGCTGGGACTGCTGAAGGCTGTCCTGCCACAGCGGCCTGAGCTCCGCCTGGTGGTCCTGACGGCACCACACGTGCCTGCTAAGCTGCTTGCCCACTTCGGTGGCGCCCCCTTGCTGAGGCTGGAGGACCTGCGCCCGGCTGAGGTTGTCTACAGCAATGGAGACCACAAGGACTATTTTTACGCCGCCCTGCGGCTGGTCCTGGAGATCCACCACACCAAGGAAGCGGGGGACGTGGTGGTCTTCCTGGCCTCGTCACAGGTAGGGTATGGGGTCACATCCCTCACCGCAACTCATACCCTGAAACTGACAGGAGTAGGGAAGGGTTCCATAGTGAAACATTAAAATCGAGATATATTTAAATGGTTATTGGCCAAGAGGCTATGCAGGGCTTAAAGACACCGGATTGAAAACTGCTGGTTTCAGTCCAGATTTCTCCTGCTGAGGTTCCTGTAATTAAAGTACTGAACCTGGGATCATTAGGTCTGTTCCTCACCATGAGTTAAATTAGCTGGAATAGTCTGTTGAGTAGGTACAGAGTAACATTAATAACAGCAGAGGAGACTTGGATTGAAATTCTCTGTTCGTGACATTTTTAGATGTGGTGAATTAATGTGAGGGGTGGTTTTTTTTTAAAAAATATTTTTTAATATGTTCTAATGACTTTTGCTCTGGGAAATGGTGATGCAGGTTTTTTTTTGTAATCGCCATCAATAGACAGTCCTCTGTCTTGTGTGGTCAATATGACACTTGACTGACCTCCAAAGCTGTTGACTTATAGAAGCAATAGACGCATTGTTCATTAGTCTGGTGATCATGCGTTTAGCCTCCGGGAATGACGCACATAGCGGTTTCAGATCCAAAGATGTTGGGCAGATGACCATCTCACTGCTGTCCTCTGCAGGAGATCAACTGCGCTTACGACATTCTCCTACAAGAAGGGGCCAGCTGCAAAAAGGGTGATCTGGGGGAACTGGTGCCTATTGCCCTGATTCCACAGCGCGGTGGTGGGCTGCCTCTTTTGGGGGAAGAGCAAGGGAGGAGTAGAAAAGTTTTCCTCACTTGTAGTCAAGGGGAAGACTTTTTCTGGGCTGTGGACACCATCAACTTTGTGATCGATGTCGGCGTGGAGAAGAGAGATGTAAGTATCTCTAGGATTCCAGGTATTTACCTCACCAGACGCTAATGCAGTCCGTCTGAAGAAGGGATTCTTTTAATTTTGTCTGTCTTTTACTCTGTTGATTCCTCTCGTTTTCCTCTTTTGTCAAGGTTGACATTCCAACACTGGGCATCTTATTCCAGGGATTATTTGGGGGATTTGAGGTTACCGGTCCAGTGTTTTCAGTCACTCAAAATACTGACATGTTAATGATTTAAAGTCTTTTTAAAATCCTTTAGTTGCCGGTGTGTTGTGATGTCATTAGATCGCCCAGCTTCTTGCCGTAAAAACAGAAATTCTGTCAGTACACTAATACTCTGAGTTTAATTATCTTCCCTTCCTTGTAGCTTACAAAGAGCATTTTTCATATCTGGTTTTTCTATCTTAACACACGTAATCAAAGCAATGCGATAATGAAGTTCTCTGCTAGCTGAACCGGTTGTGTTGGTGCAGGACTATAGACGGGAAACACTGGGCCAGTTTGCACCTGGTAATTTGGCTGACTAGACCAATAAGCATGTCTTTACTTATGCAGTATGTGCTTGTTAAAAAGATGCACATTGTGTTTATATATAAAATGGTCTTGTTGGTTTTGAAGGTAAGCAGTAGAGATGTTACGCATAAGTATTAAATAACTCTCTACCTTGGTAAAACCTTACAGAAAAATCAAACTGCAAACCTCTAAGTAACTGCTGTATAATTTGATGTGGGATGGAGGGTGAGGCAGCAGAGAGATCAATCAGAAGACAAATTGCTTTCTGTTGATGACATTATATACCCACTTAGGAGGGTTGGCCCCTGATAATAGGAGTTATGTTTCTCTTGACACAGGTGTACAACACGCGCATCAGGGCAAACTCGGAGGTGGTGCGACCCATCAGTAAATGCCAGGCGGAGATCCGGAAGCAGTTAACGGAATCGTTGGGTAGGTGTCCTCTTTTGCAGTCTATCGAGTCTGTGTGAGGCGGAGAAAAGTCCAATTCCATTTTGCATTCTAAAAAAAAAAATCATCAGGTTTGCATTCTTTATTCACAGTATTTTTTTCTTGTCTTAACTGTGTACCAATTTCAGCTTGACAAGCTGGAGAGTTCAATTTTTATTTGCATTTAATTGAAATGCTTCACTGATCCCATTGCAATGCTATATCACAAATATCTGCTAAAACAATTAATACAGTTTCCAATTGATGGACAAATGGAGCTTCATGAACTATCTGCTGTATTTTCTGACCCTACAAGATGGATGCTCTCTGTTTTATATAAGTGCCCAAAGCATGTCCCAAAGCAAACCAAGAGCACCATCTAGTGGGGTTAAAAAATACATCAAATGGTTCATGAAGCTTCATTTGCCCGTGACTACAGTTTTCTTATAGATACATTAAAAGTCATATTTCACTAGATGTAACCAACACTATGATTTGGGTAAGGCAGTCTGATAAGTTGCTGACATTGTAAGGACGTTTTTGTACTGATCAGGTGTGTACTCCATAGGTAAATGTTTCTGCCTGTACCCTGAGGAAACCATACTGCCAGAGGAAACATCTCCACGGCTACTGGAGTCCAACATCACCTCTACTGTCCTGTTCCTGAAGAGGATGGAGATCGCAGGTCTGGGACACTGCGACTTCATCGACCGGCCAGGTGAGTGATCGCTCGAGTGATTTAACTGGTGCCTGTGAATGTGACATAGACTCTGGTACATTGATGTTCTCCAAAGGTTAATTAACACATCACTGTTAATTACCAAAGAGGCAAAAAAAGCCATATAGGCCTACAAACCAAAAAGCGCACAACATCTTATCCAGTAAACCTTGCATGGGTTTCTGCCCCACAAGCTGTAAAAGCAAAGATGTGATAGATCGTTTTGTTTGTGCTGAATGAAAATGAAAATCTTTTCGCGGAAGAATTGCGCTCTTGAACCACAGATAAAGAGCCGAAAGTGGCAAGTGCTGTAACTTTAATGACAATAAACACGTGTTTCTGAAGAGCATGAGTAATCAGTGTGCTCAGTCACGCCCGATTAAGTGCTGGAGATGGCCGACTGCCCGAAACAGCGGCTGTTGCTGTTTTATTGGAGGGTGCTGGGCGTAATCCTGGTTTGTGATTTAAAAAAAAAAAAAAAATACAATAAACAACACCTACGGGGATCAAGCGGAAAGGTCAGCCGTGGTTTGTTTGGCAAGGGAGGTGTTCTGGCAGAAACCCAAAGAGCTCCAGCGTGGTGGATTTACTGAGTGCATATATTCTTCTACCCCCACCCGGTGGTTAATGGTTCTCTCTACGTGCTGCGCTTTTAGTGCCTGTGGAGGAAAACGGGACAGGTTCACCAGAGGATGACTTGGCAGCGGTGAGCCATACAGATGGGGGGGAGGCTTTCGAGCTGGTTGGGGTTAAAGAGCTGTTCTTTAGCGGAGCTGACAGCACCCCGCTGGGGGGCCTTTTTGTGCCCGGTCCGGCACGGCACCTTTTCGTGGGAAAGGCAGGCGCTGAGAAGAGTGGCTGGAAGCTGGCGGGGGGGCTCGGTGGCTCCGTGACTGCGCAGTGCACAGGGGCTAGGAGCCTCATGACACAGTGCTCCAGGTGGAAGGCGAAATGGGAGGCGATTGTGTCGTAAATATCAGCAAAATCGCGTCGCTCACAACCATAATTTTATAGAAATGGAAGAGCAGACTGAGATGCCATCGTCATGTGTTTTATTGAGTTGTTAAACTGTCACCGAAGAAAAATATACACAGAGAGCACTGAATCAATGTACATAATTAAAGGAGTTAATCAAGTTAGGCATAAAATTTGAATTAGTTTGTACTTTTGTGTAATTTCAGAGAAATTCTTACCCTGACGTTGGAGATTTAAATAAGATGTTTCACCTTCATTACGCACAACGTTTGGAAGTCAAAGGCAAACTGCAAATTTTTGTGAACTTTCACATTAGGATGGCCAGAAAACAGCATTTATTTTAAGCAGAGCAGTGATGAGTACAATAATTTTAGCTGTCTATAATTATACAGCAGCGACTGAGTGTGTCAGGGCTTTCAGAATGATTTTAGCTTTGTTTGCTCACCTGAATTGCTGGTCAGAATGGACTGCTGCAAAAATTGAAATGGCATTTCTGAGAAATGGTTTTTGCTAGTTATGTTAATTTATCCATTTTTAGTACATTTAAAACGGAAAAGCCACAAACTTCATTTTCAATTTTTCTTTTATTTATATTCTCTGATTTTCAGCCACGGTTGTTCTGCCTGTTGTACCACATCACTGTTGTTCACTATTAGTTATTAAATAATGAATAGCAGGTAGATTTTGTTTGGTTTGGTTCCCATGAAGCTAAATCGCAGGTGTGCTGGTGGTTTGGGCGCATGGCCTACATCCTGAGCACTGTCGCCTCCCCTGCAGATCCCGAGGGCCTGATGCAGGCCCTGGAGGAGCTGGATTACCTGGCCGCCCTCGATAATGACGGCAACCTGTCTGAGATTGGGATCATCATCTCGGAGTTTCCTCTGGACCCTCAGACGGCCAAGGCCCTGCTGGCATCCTGCGAGTTCGACTGCGTGAACGAAGTGGTGACCATCGCTGCCATGCTCATGGGTAAGCTGTGATCCACTGGCTTGATTCCTAACAGTGGTGTTTCTTAATCCCTTGGGGAACCAAAGACAGTCCACGTTTTTGCTCCCTGCCAGCTCAGGGAGGGAGCAAATATATGGAATGTCTGTGGATCCCCAAGGACTGGATTGGGAAACACTGCCTTACAGATCAATATCTCTCTGTCTTACAGATGTTTTCTCTCATTAAAGGAAAAACAAATTACATTTGCATATTACATATTTAGGGGGTGGTAAGATGACTGCATGGACAACACTGTCCCCTCACATCTCTAGGGCTGAGGTTCGAACCGCACCCCCACTCTGTGTAGAAGTCCTTCCACAGTCCAGAAACGTGGTTCCTCTGAATTACCATGTGCTGTGATGTCATCCTGGGTGTCTCTGACCTTGCCTGTTTTGCTTTTTGGGATAGGCTGGAATAGACTTAAGACTTCAGGCTCTCTCTGCATTCGATAAGCAATTAGAACATGGATAGTAACATGAAAAGGATTTAGTACAAGATTAGGATGTAGTTCAGCTCTGCATTCTAAATATTGGCCCTGTGAGATGTTTTAAGAAATTACAGATGGAGCTGGCAGCAGCAGGGTAATCAGTAGCGGAAGTACTAACAGGATGTTTTCGGGACTGTTTCAGCCCCCAGCTGTTTCTTGGAGACCACAACGGGGAGCAGGCGGGAGGCAGCGCAGTGTCACCTCAAGTTCCAGCACCCCCAGGGCGACCACTTCACCCTGGTCAACATCTATAACGCCTTCAAACGCAACCAGCGTGAACCATGTGAGTCTCTCTCTCCCTCCGCCCCCCCCCCCCCCCCGGAATGGAACAGTTATAGTTAAATCGGCAGCCCATGAGTGTCTCTGCTGATGCTACAACAGCATGATGAAAAATTCTACATTAATGAAATGCATTATAGGCAGTAAGTGGTGGTGTGGGCCATAAGGTTAAGTCTTTTGTACCATTGAAGGACCCATTTTAGTCCCTCTGGGAAAAACGGTATCTGCTAAGTTAGAATTAGCAAACATCAGATGTTCTTTAAACTGACCTGAAACTGAGTTCCGGCCCGCTCTCCTTGCAGACCTGTGCATTGAGAAGTGGTGCCAGGACAGCTTCCTCAGCTACCAGGCGCTTCGGACGGCCGAGGCTATCCGGTCGGAGCTCATCGACATCCTGAGGCGCATTGAGCTGCCCGTGTCGGAGCCATCCTTCGGGACGAAGGCCAACGCTCTGAACATCAAGAAGGCACTGCTCGCGGGCTTCTTCATGCAGGTCTGCAGTGGGCACAATTACTGGTCAGATGAAAATGCTGTTTGAACATATGTTCAGTAAAAATTTTATTGACATTGTAATGTTACATTTGAAAAGGAGGCTTGTGTTAGTCATATAAATGTATAATAATAATTTATTGTAAATATGTTTACTATTTGTTAACAATTTTACAGCTCGGCATAGGTTGTAACGCAGTCGTCGCCGAACAGTTAATCACAACCGAAAGGTCGATCACTGAGAAATTTATAGTTGATCGCACACAACTTCTAATTTCCCCCCCGATCAGCAAAATATACTGTGGGAGCTCAACCGCCCCCATCCCACGTCAGCTAAATTTTCTGTTGCTGACCACAGTATTTTTGAAGTATATGTAAGGTTGGCACCCGCGGCTGTAATGGGTGACAGGTGGGGCTTCTCTCCTTGGCCCCCCTGGGAGAAAAGCTCAGAAGCGCCAGCGTTCTGCTTCATGACACAAGGGGGGGACAGTCAGCATTTATATAATTCAGATTAATAGGTGTGTCCTGTACTGCGCCTCAAATGAACTCAAGAATGCCACAGCTATGTCACTACTTCCTACTTGCGTATAAAAAATATATTTGAGCAAATAATTAAGGAAAAACGCCTTGATTCATTAAATTTAAATGGGTTTTAACCAGAGTCATAGGCTGTTCCGTTTTTAAAATAATTTTATCATCATGAATTATTATTAAACAGACTTTGTGGCTTTGGTTAAAACCACTTGAAGAGTAATCTCTTTGTAAGATAGAAATGTATTCCTTTGGGGAAAATTTAGTGCTCATAACTATCGATTCGGAACACTTTGACTCTGGATATATTGATGTAGACTCAGTAGCTTCAGTGTTTCTGAAAGGGAAAATCCACATGTCCTTCAGATCGCCAGGGACGTGGATGGTTCTGGAAATTACTTGATGCTGACGCACAAGCACATTGCTCAGATCCACCCCACGTCCAGGTATGGGAACGAACCTCAGAAGCTGGGCCAACCTGAGTGGTTATTGTACCACGAGTTTATCCTGTCGGAGAGTAACTGCATCCGGACCATTTCTGCAATCTCCCCAGAGGGGTGAGTCGCCGTTCTCGTCTGGTTCGCAGAGGTGTGGGGGGTGACCTTGGAGTAAAAACATCCATCCCCTTAGGTGAAATCATCCTCGCTACTGGGACACTCAAACCTCGACCAGAAAAGCAACTGGAATTAATTCAGTTCAGTGTATTGTTATAGAGCAGACTGCCCCACGTGAACCCACGAAACTGACATGCCAGATGGTGTTTGAAATTAGTCACTAAATTGTACATCTTTATAACCCACTGAAAAATGAATACATTCAAATGATAATTTAACAAAAGATTTAAAGATTATACAGCGAGTAATTACACTTGTGGCTTGCATCTATATTCAGTCAAGTAAATGCTGAATAGCTACCAAATGTTATAACAGTGTTCACTGATGTCTATAAGGAAATTACCTGATTCCGTTTAGCACAGGTTTTTTTTTTTTTTTTTTTTCCTTTTCATAAACAAACTATTTTGTTTTACTGGGATTTTTTTGTTTCTAGGTTCACTGAGATGGTGCCACAGTACTTCTTCTACAACCTGCCCCACAGTGAAAGCAAAGACATTCTGCAGCACCTCCTGGACCTCGCCACGCACCACAAAGACCAAAAGCAAGAGGTGGACACACTTGATGGCGAGCAGCACGAGGGTGACTCGAACCAGACTGACAGATGCGTCGTGCAGTGACGGCGGTCCAACCTGCCCCGTCTGCACCAACGGGAACAGGGAGAGTTGCAGTGGAGACGCAGGCCAGACAATAAAATGGACAGTTTCCCTTTCAGCCGCTCACAAGCTTTGTAGGGGCACATATTTATATTAGTGTCCATTACAGCAATTAACAAAAGCAGGACAGTAAACGCTTATGCTCATAAGTATCCTATTCCTAGTGATGGCCAAGTAAAGCTTCATGAACCATTTACTGTTATCTTGATGGTACTGTCTGTTCAAAAAAAAGGGCTCAAAGCAAGCCAATAGTACCATCTAGTGGGGTAAAAAAGTACAGCAAATGGTTCACAAGGCTTAATTTGGTCATCACTACCTATTGCTGTTGCTGAGGTGTACCTGTGACCGAAATTCAAATGCTTCTGCCAGGCAGTTTAAAAATTGAGGATTGAGATGTGAACATTGGAGAAAAAACACAGGACTGGGCAGATATCAATGGAGAAGCACAAAATCATTTAACCAAGTAAACTGTGGTGAAGGCACTACCAGAAATCTAGTTAAGATCAATGTTAGTCATGCTGTTTGTAAATATGAGTATATGCTTTATTAAGAAATAAATTATTGGACAGTGAGATCTTTCAAAAAGATGGATAGTAATCTGTTGGGATATCAAGACATTCAGGTATCTAGAAGGAGAAAAGTAATTTTCACAACACATATACTGCGAGAATGATTAAAATTACATCCAGTGGTTCTGAAGGCAATACCCTTTCCACAAAATGAATATAATCACGTATGGCAAATTCATCTGAGGACATTCCTGTTGAGATCCCTGACTGTCAATCAATGACTATCGACAAGACAATCCTACAGGTATAGTTACAATACATTTCCCAGACAGGGGTAACATCTGCAATAACAGAGCAAATAAATGACGTTTATTTATTTATTTATTTTTGGTTTTGGACATCCTCAAACCGTCAGGTACTCCCTAAGTTTGTCCATGATGACACCCATCCGGTCAGAAGGAATCAGCATCACTGTGCGGAAAGGTTTCATAGGGGTGTCGTCAAAGGACCATCGTCCACCCAGGCAGGAATCGGCCTCCTCCTGGACCGAGTAGTTGAATTTTGTGGTCGCTTGCTGCAACAGGATAAACTTATTTAAAACCATCTCTCTTCAGCCAATATGAAGTGTTGACACTCTAGCATGTGACACAAAACAAAGAATGCTGGGAACAGGGACCCTCAAAAAGCTCTCAAATTGAGCCGTCCTTTGTGTGAAAAATTTTAACTCTTCCTAATTAATGCGGGTGTGTTGCCTGGGCAACTTCACCGGGGAGCAAGTGAGGAGATCGCTGACGTCACAGCCCTGTGTACCTCATAGAAGAACTCCTCCTCAGCGTTACAGAACATCAGCTCTTCTTTCTGCCCAGTCTTCTTCTCTGCCATGTATGTCTTGCTGATCATCAGGCAGTAACGGCACTTGCCGCTTGGCTTGTTGGTCTTCTGAGCCTCTGCTATTTCGTCTCTGGAATTGGTGGCACAATGTCGACAGCAAGGGGATATCCATTTACAAAGGCTACCTTAACATTACAAGCCTCATTGTCCAGTTCCAATATTATGCTCAGGTTGGATTTGCTTAGCTTGATGGTTCACATTCATAATTACCAGAGATCTGTACTTAACTAATGTGAATGCATCTGTCCTCCAAATCAGTTCTCATGTGCACATTTGCAAAAAACCACATGAATTCTGATCTGACTATCCACATTCACATCTTATGTCTACAAATTGGATACATATCTGATCTATGAACACATATGAAAGTGACTCAAATCTCATTTGAAAAGACTGGATTTGTGTGTCCACACAGCCCTGAAAAAAAATCTGATCTGAGTCACATTCGGGCAAAAAAAAAAAATCAGATTTGACTCATCTGAGCTTGGTAGTGTGAATGTAGCCAAAGGGGTACTTTGGGGCAAGGTTACGCTTAACAAAGAGACTCTCTCTTTAAGGTGGGCCGTTACCGATGCCATGCATTAGTGCTGCGTGCCAGCACGCATTCAAAAACGACAGCCAGTAATGACATAGAAAAATAATGAACTGAAAGGACAGAAGGGAATTATATAATTACACCACTCCTGGTGGCTCTACTGAAAGACCAAATTAGAGAGGAATTCAGTGCTGTAGTGTGAGTGACAGAATCAAGGCTTATCCGATCTAAATGACCATCCAGTTACACAACAATTTAGTTCGATGAACTGAACTTGCAACTCGACTATGGGGTATGTTTCTACAGCATCATGCAAGCAGTGTTTGGGAAATTACTCAAAAGTAATCCATTAAAAAGAAAAGTGGAAAGTTCAGGTCCAGAAAGCCAAACCAAGGTCTTGCTTTAACCAACCAGCTGAGTACTATGTGATTGTGACTCTTTATATGCAATTGGTTGGTTGAAACAAAACCCTGATCTGGATTTGTACTTTCTGGAGCTAAATTTTCCACCTCTATCTGTAATGGATTATTTTTGTGAGTAATTTCCCCAAGACTGCCTGCAGCACCCCAGATTCAGGGCTAACATCTCGATGGGACTCACTGGAGCTGCTTGTGCAGAGGCAGGGCGATCTGGGGGGGCACATTGATGAAGCGCTCGCTGAGAAGCAGCCCCACCGGCTTGCCTGTGTCCTTCAGCATCTTGTCCAGCTCCTCTACCACGCTGTGGGGACAGACCTTCTCACACTGGGCCAGCAGCAGCTCCTTGACCTGCTCCACACAGGGTACGCCCTGGCCAAACACACAGCAGAGAAGCACCACACCCGTCATCTACCTCCATTCTATCACAATTCCTGCTGAAAGACAAACTGCATTGTGGTCACCATGAATACTAGAGAACAATAAAGTGCTCACAAAAAGTCTTGGGACGTTTATTACTTAATTCAGTAAAAATATGAAACCAAAACATGTGCGACAAAAGTCCACTGACAAGCAATGTTTAACATATCTGCACAGACATTTATGTGACAGAATTTTTTTGACTGACTCACTTCCTATCTTGCCATTTTGCTATTAATTGCAACTGTAGTCATTGGCCCCCAAAGCGATACTAAACACAAATGTTTGGTGTTTTATGTTATTGCAAAAGTGTTACTCAAAAAGCACCAAATGAGACTGCTTGGCAATGAACATTGTAACTCAGAATGATTTGGGTTTCAATGTATTGCTACTTCGATGTTTTAGTTAAAACCACTGGTTGTTTCTAATGTGACATAATAAATATTTTGTAAACGAATAAATGATAATTTTGGTTAGAAAACCAATACATTTGCAATAATTTTACTGAATTAAGCGAGCGCTCCGAGTCTTTCTGTGAGCACTGTACTTGCTGGGCTACCCCTACGAGTTTTAAACGGTTTCAGTGTACGAATGTAGCAGATATTGTAAAGAAAAGTATAATAAAAGGAACTTGATCAGTCCAATACTGAAAATGCTGAGAAATTCAGCAGTTTGGAGGTCTAGTTTATACAAATACACAGCTTCCTACCTTTCTCTCCGTAAGGTTCAGCATGCTGATGAATCCAAACACTTCATCATCATCTTCTTCATCACTGTCCTCTACTTCCCCTTGCTGATAGCAAAGGGAAGAATGTCAGACAAGCAACACTGATTCATACAGCAGCACCCCTGTCTCTTATATCTGCCATGGTATATTAATAATAACTGGTAAATGGTTCATTTCAGGGAAGCATAAAACCCATGAGTAAAGGATAAAGTGCGCATTCATTTAAGTCGATTTCAGACACATCATTCTGAATTCTGGGTCAAATTTCTGATGGATCTTACCCTGATGACACTACCAATGTGGTTCTGCTGTATGATGATGTCGGTCAGCTCTGACACATCTACATTAGCCTTTAAGAACAACTGATTCACAAGAAAATGGGGAAAGGGGAGAACATTCAGTAAAAATGCATTAAAACTGTCACAAGCCACTTTACAGACCATGCAGAAGTCGTTGAGATTCATGTAAAAAGATGTCATTTTTAAATGTTGGTTAACAGTGATTGGTAACAAATATCAGCTCTTAAGATGCAGGCACACTGATGGCTTTAAAGTTCCTGATGAAATCAACTCCTATCTTTCTTTCATATTACAGTATGTACAGAATGACTTTGGGTCGCCTGTGATGACGTCATGTTTCCCCATCACTGACCTGACACCGATACTTGCCTGTTGGAGCAGTTTTCTTATCCCGTTGGAATCATTATCTGAGATACTATGGGCTTCAAAATCCACTATAACCTCCTGTAAAATTAATAACATTACATTTTGCTTTGCACAGTATATCACGACTCACTTCTGTACATAAAAATATTCATTCAGTTTGCTCAACTTCGGTCCATCTGTATTCGGAAAGGTAGGCCCGATGCGTATAAAAAAAGTGATTTACCTCGTTGATCTCTTCATCTGAGTCATTGCTGTCTTGCTCCCCCGAGTCGCCGCCCTCCCCAAAGCTCTCTTCCGAGGAGTCGCTTCCACTCTCTTCGGGCTCCTGTCTCACTCCAACTGCTCGCCTTTTCGCCGACGAAGCCATGCCGCTCGACACACATGTGATACGCACAAAAGATCATAGGTCACCGTGTTGACAATGCCTATACGG
The DNA here is from genome assembly GCA_026779585.1 of Mormyrus proboscirostris. Taxonomy (NCBI): domain Eukaryota; kingdom Metazoa; phylum Chordata; class Actinopteri; order Osteoglossiformes; family Mormyridae; genus Mormyrus; species Mormyrus proboscirostris. The sequence continues at coordinate 5,856,440 of JAODKF010000047.1, forward strand.
CGGGGTAACTGAGCGCTTGTATCCGCCATGACGGCTCTAAATATACTGCAAAAGGCCACGTTAAATCCGATGTAAACGCCATCTTGCCGCCAGATTCCTAGGGTCTATTTGGCCTAGACCATTTTTGAAAGTTGGGGAGAACGTATTTATAAGGGACGACAAACAAATAAACTGTAGCTAATTATACTTGAATTAACTCGAATTTTAATAACAAATGTCTATTTTACTCGAATATCTTAAACTGATATCCATTACAAATGACAGTTAAAAACAGACACACCCTCCTTAAAGCGATAGACGAGTCCATAGTTTAGCTTCCGGGTTCAGCTGAAAAGGGGCTATGTTGACAGAATCGGTTTTTCCCGATCATCTTCAGGAGATCATGCTAATTCACATAATTTTGCTCACATTTTGAGTTGCTTTTATAAAAAAACTTGGCTCAATGAGACGAATAACAGTACACAGGTATAATACGTGCAATACCAATATGATACGGCATTAATGGGGTTATAAATATCCCGTCAAAGCTATATGTTCGTTATCTTTGAAGCTCCTTGACCGCTCTGAATTTTTATATTGATGAATATTACATCTTTATACCGACAAGGTAAACAGTCGTAGTTACCGTATATATTTATAGGTTTCCTTGCCCTGTTCTGTGGTATTCCCATTAATTGCTTTGAGGAAACGTTTCTTTCAAAATGTATGTACGACACGAAAAAGCTAAGTGCTTAACAACAAACAGTACCACTCCTTTTTTTCTTAAACTTCCTAATAATTTATGTAATATAGCTAGGAATAATTAATTGACACTCGGGGTAAAAATTGTGGAAACACTTCCAATTTTTAGAAATTGCAGAACTCTATCCAAATACTGATCCAGTTACTTATTTAATTGTCCAATATATGACATTTGTAAACATTCATGTTGTTTATAAACATTACCTCCAGTATTCGTGTTGTAAGTTTTAAAGCGTAGTGCTGTTTTCACAATTTTGGCCAATAGTGTATTTTCTGTATACTATGTTTAGTGCGCATCACGTTTAAAATTGTCTTTTGTCATGAACGGTAACAAATGCTAAATTTGTTTAACGTGTTTGTCTGTTGTCGTTTGTATCTGGTAATCCTGTTTGTCAGAAGATGACCTGACTCTTTGGGATTTCCATATCAGCACACAACACAACTGTGTGTTCATCACACAGGGTGGATCTCCTGCTTACTCCTGGTGTCCATCACATTTACCCACATTGTCAGCTTCAGCTACACTGTAATGAGGCGTGCCTCCCTTGCAGGGTCACTGCTTGTTTTGGCATTTTCCTGTATTTATTTTTGCACATTCATTTTTTAAGAATTCTTGAGGTAACTAATGTCAAGATGAACTTGTTGCTGCTTAAAGAAGCGAAAGAAGATGATTCTGGTCCTGATCCTTACATCAAGGTAGCTATAAACATATAACTTTTCGTATTAATGTATTAATTTGTATATGTAAGCAATAAATGATAATTTCTGGAAGGATGAGCTGACATGGAGGTAAATGCATTTGTGATATGATAATTTCATTTAGACCAAGGTATAGGCAGCAAAATTACTATATTTGGAAGTGTGGTAATATTTACTATTGCTTGATTGCTCAGATGTTGATGTACGTGGTGTAACTGCATTGCTGACTTTTCTCTTGGCGGTCCCAGGAGTTGGAGTTGTGTGGACACAAAGCTACATTGATTCCAGTCTTGTCTTTCACGTTTGTGTCCCTTGAGACACTGTGTCAAAAGGTAAACTCTATTTCTCATCAAAATGCTTATATGTTGGAACCTTTGCATGTTTCTACCCTTATTTGTATTCAGGTGAAATTGTGGGAACTGCGAAAATACGTGAATTAATTTTTGTGTGTTTTTTTTTATTCAAACAGCTTCTTCAGCCTGAGAAGTTTGGAGGCCTCATCTTCACCAGCCCCAGGGCTGTAGAGGCTGCTAGGGCTTGTTTGGAAACTCGCAGTAAAATGGAGGGTAGGTGGACTTATTGGGGGCCGGCAAGGAATTAGATTCAGCCTTAATTTTAAACAGTGTGTCAGGTATTAACATATAGACGTAGACACATATATATGAGAAAGTAAACTCCCAACGCCGTCTTGTACACAGGATTGAGTTGGAAACACTGCATTGACTGTAAATGTCCCATAGAGGTCACCATTAACTAGAAGTTTACAGTTACTTTGAGATTGGCTTTTTTCCTGCCCACAATCAACTGCCAGACGTCCTATTGTCATTTTTAAATGGAGTAGAGTTTATAATGCATATATATTTTTAGATTCTTTGATTTTTGGTGACTTCCAGCAATTCTTTATAGCACATGTAAATTGTTCTGCACTTTGACATTGCATATCCTCGTGAATTCCTAATGTTACTCAAAATTTCCATCTGTACTGAATGATAATTTACATGTTGTTATTGATAACCTTAATACTAACATTCATTACAATTGGGAAAGAAAATGTTTTCTTTAAAAATGGCCCAAAGGATTTACCAGGAAAACACAGAAATTACCTTCTAAGCAGTAAATAGTATAATCTGACACTCTTCTCTTAGGAAACATTTTAACTGTATTTGTAATTTTGGAAAGAAGTCAAATTGCTCTGTTCCACCACATTGTTTTTATGAATTTCTGTTTTCCCAAGTATTTAATTATTAACGAGTGAGTTGGCTTTGTCTGATTTGTGTTGCTTTAATTTGATCCATTTTCCTTCAAAGAGAGACGGAAATTGTCTTTTTTTCTTGTTAGAGGCATCATTACAGGCTGCGTAGAGTCACATGATTGAAGGTTTTCTTTAAGGAGGCACCTTGAGGTTTGTGCTGGAGGTGCCACACATGGGCATTTTATTTATGAATCTCTGAGCTAATCAAAGAACCTTAGGAGCATAAAAAATAATTCAAAAAACTCCTTCATTTACACTGCATCAGAACATCAGTTTTTGTTTAGTATAGTGCATTTTATAGGCAGTTTGATAATGAATGCTTTTTAAGGGCTTTTAATCAAAGGTAATCGAAACACCAAAAAAATAATCACAGAATGCCAGTTTTGGAGAAAATGTGAAAATTATTTCAATTAAAGCATTCACATAATGCCTTTGGAAAACAAATGTTTATAAAATACGAATTAAACATGCAGCAGTAAATAATATATAAAAATGGCTTGATCCCTGATGACAGAAACTGTAACGCTCTGTCAGACTGACTCAATTTTTCTTTCTGCATGCTCCTGCCCGGCATTTTGAGGGGAATTGAAACAGTCCATCAGATCTTTTGACGAACCGAGCAGCTGTCAAACTGTGCACTTCCTGTCGTATTAGGAATAATGCATGTAAATGCATGTAAATTTATGTGAAATAATTATGTTTCCATTTCACAGTGCACCTTGTTGCAATGAGAAGGAAAACAAATCTAAACATAAGAAATGTGCCGGGGAAAGTTTTTTCTTCCTGAAATTGTGCAATTTGCCTGTGCGTCTGCAAAGTTGTCTTATCAGAAACATATCCTCCCTAGCCTAGTTAATAATAAGTTTTTCTTTGGTCCCTATCATTGCAATATTAGCCAAAGCGTGAATCGTTCGTATTGGTGCATCGCTGCCTGTTGCAACCACAGTGTAACATGTCCTGCATAGGGTGTCATCACCCGGTTGTATGTTTCCATGACGATTGCTGGTATAGGAGCCGTTTCAGGAATGCGTGTTCTGTTTCAGTGACAGTCTGATGGCTGTGTTCTGCAGAGTGGGACGCCTCGGTGAAGGACAGATGGAACGTGAGACTTGTCTACGTCGTCGGGAAGGCCACGGCGGCCTTAGGTACGTCTCCAGCCTCGTTACCTGCCCGTCTGCTTTCGGTGATGCCAGCCGATTAGCGTCACACTGATCTGGAGCCTGTGAGGTGGTGAGTCCTACATATCACAGTCCATATGACAGCTTTCACTCACAAAGACAGCAGCGCAACCAAAGAGCCTTCGAGATATAAGGAAAACATGCATTCAGTACTGTGCAAACTCAGTGTGACTCTTAGTGAGTCAAGTAAAATGCTTAAGGCTAATTATCTGGATTATAAGTGCATATTTCTTAGGAAAAAATGCATGTCAAGAATAATACAATATAAACTAGCAATAATTCCTTGTGTTCTCCAAAAAGTTACTGATGGGTAGATGAACACTGCTTCAGTTCCCAAACCTCTCCTTAGGGGCACCTCAGCCATTACACGTATTCATTAAATTTCATCACCAGCTCAATTAATTAAATGCCTTAGTTATATAACTCAGGTATTGATTAGCCAGACACAGAATGTTAGTGGTTAAGTCAAAAAAATACATGTATTGTTGGGGTGACTTATGGAGAGGTTTTGAAGGTGACACACTTCATAACGTCATAGCATTACACCAACATGCAGGTCATCGAAACATTTTCCTCGGCTTGCCTGACACTTTCGCACAGTCCGGCGCGTACCGCAACAAAGCGATCTCATCGAATTAAAGTGGTTTGTAATTTGGTGAGGCGATTTTGAAAAGGGTGAAGGGGGGAAGGTGAGGTAACCGAGGGAGTGTGTCGGGGGACGTGAGCATGAAGGCTTAAATATCACAGCAGCTTCCTGGGGGGTTGATGGTGTAGACAGCCAGAGCTGCACCTTGCCAGTCACAGCGACGTTTGTAGGGCAGACACCGCATAATGAGATGTGGTTTCACGGCTGTTACACTGTGTCCGCTCTGTCCCGCTCACTTCGAGATTTTAGGGAATTTAGGAGCATTTTTGTATTACTGGAATAAAACGAATGTCCTCCATCCGATCGGGTGGATTTCATAGGTCCTGCCTTCCCTTTTATGTTCAAAGAGGCGAGACAGTGATTCATTGGTGGGGAGGGGGGCCTCTTTTGTTCAGGCTTAGCCGTATAGCTCCCAAGCTTGAAGTCGCTTACCTGATTGGGGGGGGGGGGGGGTTACACCTGCAGCCCCACAGCACAACCCAAAGATCCCTGATGGTTCTGTCTTTAAGCTGATGGGTCGCCAATTATAACAGCTCCCCCCCGAAAGCAGGAAATCAGCCCTACACGAATCTCAGTTTGCTGTCGAAATGAAACCTGTGTCCTGCTTGTCACCTGCTGCTTCTCAGCACCTTGAAGGGAGGGCCGGGTGTCAGTTAGCACCCCTGGGTGCGATATAGATCTAAAGAAGATTGGGGGTGTGGGGGGGTTGGGAAATGCAGGGCCAGAAACATTGCACTTCCTTTGTGCTGACCATGACCAATCGCTAGGTTTAGCTTCGCACAGGAAGTCAGCAACGTGTCACACTTTCAGTATTTAGGCAGACCGACTGGACAACAGAATCATAATTTCTATTCTAAGTGGCGGTTATTTAATAATTAATATTGGTTAAATTATGGACGGATGAGTTTGGCTTTGTCTGATTTGCGTTCCTTTAATTTGACCCAGTTCTCTGCACTCTTGCCCTTTCTTATCAGATATAATCAGTTTCGTCTGGAGCCGTAAACCCACTCGCTGTTTTAGCTGCTGAAGCCCTTAAAGGTCACAGGCCTGTGCTCCCCGCAGGAAGTGACATCGCTCCGATTGGCGCCGGCCGCACTTTTAATAGTTCGCAGCACCTGGGATTATTTCAAACATAGTCTGTCACCCCCACCCAGAGCTCCTACCATCTGTCAAAGCTGCTGAATAACTGCCCCGGATCAGACAGAATTGCAGAAGCTTACCTGTCCAGGCGGACATTAGCTCCCCATCTCCTATCCTGTACTTTGCTGAGTACCGGCAGTGCAATGCAGTGTGTGTAACGTATTCCTTGGAGCACCTGTTGCACTCACTTACATGTCTCCGTGGCCCGTCCTGCCCTCTCAAGGTGGTGTCATGGCGACACACGTGATCATTAATGTCCGAACGCTTTGTTTTTTTTTTCCCAGTGAGGAGCCTGGGGCTGGTTCCGCAGGGTGAAGATTCCGGAACGGCGTCCGTGCTCTCACAGTTTATCCTGGAAAGTATGTAAACGAGCGTGCTGGCTCTCTGCCTAACAATGACAGCTTGTCTCCTTTACATGGGTTGCTGGACTCTCCATCCCATAGCCACGACATGGGGCGTGAAAAGGAATATCTCCTGACTGCGGAATGTGTGCGTCTCCTAGATGCAGCAGATGAACCACAGAAATCACCCTTCCTCTTTCCCTGTGGCTCAATCAAAAGAGAAGTCCTGCCTACCACTTTGAGAGAGCACGGTAACTCTCCTTAGTTTCATAGTTCACACTTATCGAATTCTGGGATCTGAATCAACGACCTTCTGATCGAATGCACAGCAGCCTAATCTGCCCCATTTTATTTTTCAGATCCCGTTCTGTTAATGCATTTCCTCTTGTAACTGTAACTGACTTTTGTAACTGTAAGCACTGGCCAGCCAATCATGACGTGGTGCATGTCCCGCCTGTCCCCTCTAGGGTTGCCCCTGGAAACACTGACTGTCTATCAGACGGCCCAGCATCCGGACCTGGAGAGGAAACTGACAGACTATTACTCGGAGAAGGTAAGTCCAAGGGAAGGACCGTGGGTGCTGAGGAATGTCGGAAACCCGCCGGCGCCGTGCTGGGGCTCAGTCCACCGCGTTGGAGCTTTTGTGAATGCGGAGCAGCACGCGGTGGGTTTTCGACCGTTGCCCCCCCCCCGCCCACCCCAAACTACAAGACAAATCTTCCAAGTTCCCTTTCCGGAG
>JAODKF010000047.1:5863185-5881912 GCA_026779585.1 Mormyrus proboscirostris
CCTGAGCTGAGTATTACAAGTTGAAGCACTATGTTCTGTGGTAATCACTGACTTTGCGTACATAGGGGGGAGATTAAGGCAGATCAGTCCCCCCCAGTCGCTGCCTAACTGTCGAAGAGGTTTTGCCGCAATGAAATCCTCTCCACAGAACCCGAGCAGTACTTTTTGAACAGCCAAAGCTCTCTTTAAAAGCACTAAAACCCCAGGCTGCGCCTGTCTTGCCACGCATGCCACTGGACTTGCCCCGCCCCCACGCTCATGGGCCGTTTTCCCGGGAACACACAGGGTGTTCCAGCGAGCGTGGTCTTCTTCAGCCCGTCGGGAGTCCGCTTTTGCTTGGAGACGGTGCGCAGGCTGTCGGGGCCCAACCTGAGCCGGATAAAGGTAAACGCCGTACTCTTTAGCCTCGTCTGTTCCGCTGCCATCCTGTAGGTGGCGCTGGTCAGCCTCCCCAAGATCTGCTCCTTCTCACATCACCTGCTACCAACGCTTTGGGCCCTGTAAGCAGTCTGACAGGGTACCATGCCTGCAGACCTCCCACCCACCATCACCATGGCACGCCCTCTCACAGCCTGGCTTACTGTCTCACTTGTCTAACCCAGGAAGCACAGCACATGAGGCAGGGGACACCCTGGATGCGATGTTAGGCAGTGTGGTATTTAGCTGCGGCAGTGATGACTGCCATTGCTATCTGACAGTTCCAGACTAACCAGTAATCACTTTACACTTGTAGAGGATGCTGCGTTTCAGCGTTAAATCAGATGTTTAAATGGCTCCACCCTCCACAAGCCTTCAGGTCAGGATTCCTTTCTCAATTCATGAAGGGTGCTCTTTTGCAGTCTTTAAATAGACCTTCGAAATAAAGTCCTCTCATTGTGCTTTGCTCCTGGCCTGCAATTAAGCACTGTCTGCCCTAATCCTCTTTAAAGGGCCCATTCTTACAAAAATGGAAAGAAGCGATTGATTAATCGATGGATACAGGCCGCTGTTTGCACGTCCCTGATCTGCCCAGTGTGAGGAGTCAGGAATCAGGAACTGGAGTCACTGGGGTTGAAGGTCTTCAGCGTGTTCGTGAGATAGCCAAACAATCCTGACCGTGCTCTATAAAGCCGCCACGAGAAGAGGTAGAAACTTAATATACTTTTATTAATAAAGATTAATTTTAAAAATGTATCACTGTAGCCGGAAGCTAAGTAATAAATTATAATTCAGTTTTATGAGTTAGGTGTTAAGGCTTATTATTCACACTGCCTGCAGTGTATATAATTTGTTTCATATTATTTAAGTAAAATTAAAAAACCAAATAATGAAAATATTTACAGGTATGAGTGCTGAAAGGTCAGTGCACAGCTCCCGTGACAGCGAGAGAGATGTTTTACATGTAAGAGAGTTTGTGGCCATTGAAACTAGAGCAGAATCCTTTAGACCAGTGTTTCCCAATCCGGTCCTCGGGGACCCACAGTCGGTCCATGTTTTTACTCCCTCCCTCCAGACAGTCCACATTACGGGGAGCAAAAATGTGGACTGTCTGTCGGTCCCTGAGGGTCGGATTGGGAAAAACATTACTTTAGACAAAAGAAGGGTGTAAGTCTTGGTGGGAACGGGGAGCATAAATGGATAGACCATGAACACATCAACCATTAAACACGAGTTCCATTTAAGGAGAAATGAATTCTGGGTTATAATTTACATTCAAACCTGCAGTTTTTTTCCCAAATAAGCCTGGTGGCGTAGAGCGTATTCTGAAGTTGGTCATCAGACCTTCACTACGCCGTAGGTTTAATTTTAGTCCAACCAGATGGTCCACATATCAACACAATTAACAATTTGTGCATGTTGATATAAAAAGACCTGCCTCTTTGATATCTCCTGCCCGCAGGCTTGGACACAGACACCTTCTTGCAAGGATGCTGTTTTGACATACCGAACAAGCTTAATTAAAACCAAGGCAGCTTGTTTTGTTACCGATATTTGACCTTTTTCCACTTGACAGCTTATTCTGAAAGGTGGCTGAGTTTCAGATCACAGTCTCCATCGTGTTCATCTCAGAGCAGAAAACGGGAGATTTAAAGTTGTGGTAATTACAGAACTTTGCTTTGTCATGCTGCACGAGCTCACCAACGCCAGCCAGACCAGAGAGGGATTCTGGGTCTCTTCCCACAGTTTGCTGCCATTGGACCCACCACGGCCGACGCCATGGTCGCGGAAGGCCTGACAGTCAGCTGCACCGCGGAGAAGCCGACAGCCCAGCATCTGGCTCAAGGAATCGCGCAAGTCCTACAGTGACCACTGTGGCCACTCATCCCTGCAAGACAAATCATCCCATGTCCAAAACGACGATCGACACCACTGACACTGATCGTTTGCGACAAATATTTCCATGGCAAGGATTTTGTTAACGGAGCAAAAGTATCCTGCTAATGTAATGCATTTTGTAAAACTAATATTGCAAGTAAATATTTTTGTGACGCATTATGCTGACGCAAAATGTTTGGTCTTCTTTGTAAAGTGTACCGATGTGTAATAAATGACAGTTTTAACGTGCGTTGGGTGTCCCTTTGATGAGGTGCCAAGTAAAAGTCTATCAAACGAACTATTTAAAATGTTAAAATGTCACTCAAATGTAGGACAAAGAACCTGATTTATTCCTAAAACACTTCATTTTTAAAAAGCAGTCCAAATGTAATTATGTAAAACGTAAACATAATTTTAAATTCTGATGTAGTAACAAAAAACAACAATTAAGCGTTTATATGAATAAACAAAGTGCATCCCCTACATTTTTTGTGCACTGTAAAAAACACTCCCCCCACACCGATAAATGCCTTTTTTATATTAATTTGCATCAGCTTAAAAACACCATTTTTACAATTGTCTTTTTAAGTGTAGGTTTTGCTGCTTGTGTGTGAAATCGCTGGGTTACTGAGCGGAGAGCAAAGCCGCGGCAGGTGCGCGGGTCCGCAGCTGCTCCGACGCGCTTTTATCACCCCCGTGTCACCGCTGCACGCTCCCGTATCAACCTGGAAATTCAACCTGAAACAAAGTGATATGCAATTAACGGAGGCCTGCAAAGTGCGTATTATTCACCTGCAACCCATGATCACAAACGAATATCTCATTTTAAAATAGGCCTAAACGCCCCTGTGCGTTTCCTAAGCACTGCGCAGACTTCGCACCAAACCGTTACTCCGCAAAAGGAGGGGTGCCCAAAAATAAAAGATCGCGGAGCCCTCCACTACTCCAAACATACTTTATTAGGCGAATGGTACTTTTTCTGGACAGCTTAAATGTAAGCGAAGTTTTCTGAACAGAAGATAGCGACGTTACATTGCGATCACGATGCTGATCTGGACGCAGATGACTGCAATTTTCCTCTTGACGGACGTTGTTACTGTTCATACCGAGAAGATATTTCACACCAGAGACCATTCCGATGTTGACGTGCACGCTCCGCACTACGCCGAGCTCATCGTTGACACAGATACCGCACGGGTAAGCATTCAAGACTCCCTGAACTGGAAAACCCATATATATTGCATTTTTTTCTTCAATTATTATACAAAGGCTTCTGTAACACATATTCCTGTATAGATACGCATTTAATTTATTTTATGTGTGCATATATTTAATTCATCAGTGATCTATTAGGATAACACAAAATATCCCCATCATTTTCTAATTCCAAATACAACTTCATAGCCGCAAAACATTACTTTAATTTCAACTATACCTATGTGTTTCTGTACACGTTTTCACAAATTCTCATGGGTCTTTTGCCTTCAAGAAATGGGTTAATTTCCATTTTGCCTTTTCAGCAATTTCTGTCGAAGTATGGCTTTTTGAAGTCACTCAGACTGGACGAAAGCCAATCTAAAGAAGCAGACTATACCCTAGGTGGAGAGCGGCTTCGTATGCGTATCCAGGAAGGGCATTCCACTTCTCGTGCGGGGATTGAGACCGATGTTAATACCAACACCCCGGACTTCATCTCAGGCCTCAGACAGTTTCAAGTGATGTCCGGCCTGCCGGAAACGGGCGTTTTTGATGATGCTACCAAAGCTGCTATGAACAAGCCAAGGTGTGGAGTCCCAGACAGGGCATCTCCCACTGGGTCATCCATGAAAGACAATTCCACTGGCTCAGCACCTGCTGACCCCTTAGCCAGTAACGCTACCCTCAACGTCACGGATAACCAAAGTGACCGGTCTCCAAATCCAGCCAGCCCCCGACAGAAGAGGCATCTCCTAACCCTTCTGTCCAAGAGGCGGCCAAAACAGGAGGCCGGCAACCTCAAGCAGATGGCCTTCTCCAAGCGGCTGCTGAGATGGAGACTGATTGGTGAGGGCTACAGCAGCCAGCTGTCCATCGACGACCAGAGATACATCTTCAAACTGGCCTTCCGAATGTGGAGTGAAGTAACACCTCTAGAGTTTGTAGAGGACATGCAGTCACCCCTGGCTGAAATTGACATCAGGCTCGGGTTTGGGACGGGTGAGTCAGCTGTGTGTTAAATCAAAGCTAGATGAGATTTTAACAACTTTAAACTATTAGTTTAATTCTCCTCAAACAAGCTTGATGGACCAAATGGCCTCCTCTCATTTGTAAATTTCTTATTTTCTCATGTGTATTTTGACATTTGTAGCTGAATTCAAGTAGTCCTAGATAGGAACTAGTAATCCAAAGATTGCTAGTTGACCTCCCACGAGGAACCATACTGTAATACTTTGTAACTGTACAGAAATATCTAGTTTTATAAATTTGTTTTGAATAATTGCATCAGCTAACCAACTAAAGTTTGCATTGTGATTCTTGATTTGGTTGCCAAAAGGTTTTTTGATTAGCACACTGTAAATGTAGACCAGTAGATTGACACCAGAGCTTACTTTTGAGCATCTAGCTATCTGTAACGTCCTGCAGGAAGACACTTGGGTTGCACTCAGGCTTTCGATGGCGCTGGGCAGGAGTTCGCTCATGCATGGTTTCTGGGCGACATTCACTTTGACGACGATGAACACTTCACCGCTCCTAATACTGGCTATGGAATCAGCCTTTTGAAGGTGAGCTTCAGACAGTGAGATCAACCCAACTCAATAGGGAACTCTTGACAAAAAGCCTGGACTAACTGTTGAGTCAAGACATGATAGGATATCTGGCCAGAGATGAGGAGTCCAAGCAGTACTGATGAATCTTACTAACTTTGAGTAAATGATGGATGAGAAATTATATATAATTCAGCTTATGGGGCTAAATGTTAGGCAGGGGCATCAGTTGACCATACAGCATTGACCAACTGTTGCCATCTTGTCTCCTCGGTTTCCGTCCGGCAGGTGGCCGTGCATGAGATCGGCCATGTTCTGGGTCTGCCGCACATCTTCCGGCCAGGCTCCATCATGCAGCCCAGCTACCTGCCGCAGGACACCGGGTTCGAGATTGACTGGCTGGACAGGAAAGCTATTCAGAAGCTTTATGGTGAGACCTGACTGTCCATCTTGTCCTAGAATTGATTAGCACGCCGTTGTTGGTCAAACTGGAGTCATCTTTGCGCCACTTTGGCTGTAAGAATACAAATATGGTGCATTTTTGGAATATCTTGACATTTATGGCTTACCAGAAAAGCTGTGCTGACAGTTAATTTATATGTATACATGCACGTGTGTGTTTTTGTGTGTGTGTGTGTGTGTGTCATCTTGCACATTTTCAATGACCTCCTCTGAATTAGTTAAGAAAAAATACAAGCCTTTCCATCCATTTTCCATACCAATGTTGGCTTGTGCAGTAAATGCAAGTGATTTAAAAGAACATTTTAACCCTACAGGAGTTTTATTAACTTGTTCTGAATAAAACTATTCTGACTAATTTAGACATTATTTCTGTGAGCAGCAGATACATTTAGGCAAAGGAAGCCAAATTTAGCATTCTTAATATAAGTAATGTGGAACAGTAGCACTAATCATATTTGCAATAAAAGTTCTTGACGTTAAATGTTTATCAGAGTCTCCCTGGGCCTAAAACGCAGATAATTACTGTCCTAGCAGCAAATTATGATGGCAGCAGGTATATGAAGACCTACTTTTGGTTTTCTGTTTTTTCCTGAGATGTTCCTGAAAATAGCAGCTTAAAAAGTGCAAATATCCATCCTATGAAATCATTACTATGAGTGTCCACATAACAGCTCATGTTAAATGTAACTAAATGTACAACTGTGTAAATTTCACCAAGGTAGTACAGGACTAATTAGAAGCACTGAGCACTCTTAAAAATTGTATGTTTTTGAATTAATTAGGCAGCAAAAAAACAAGAAATATATAACGTTTTCAGTAGTACATTGATCTATGTTAATGTTACTCTGGGCTAAATTTGTTCAGAATCTGTGCTTGACAGTGAGCTGACCCTCCTGCAATTCCCTAAGGTGGTTGCAGAGGGCGCTTCAGCACAGTGTTCGACTGGATCAGGAAAGAGCGGACCCCGTATGGTGAAGTCGTGGTCCGATTCAACACCTACTTCATGCGGGGCGGCTGGTACTGGATGTATGAGAACCGGAATAATAGAACCCGGTACGGGGACCCGGTGGCGGTACAGGTGGGATGGCACGGTGTTCCCGGCAACGGCGTAGACGCCTATGTGCACGTGTGGACATGGACCACCGACGCTGCCTACTTTTTTAAAGGTAAACGCACCGCAATGCATGATGGGAAGCTGGGAAATTATATGGATGATCGTGCCTCTAGACGGAGAATCTAGCTCGGGCTTGTCTGCAAAAATTCTCGGTTACAACAGGTACTCAATACTGGAGGTACGACGGTGAAAACGACCAGGCATTTACTGAGGACTCTGAGGGCCGTCGGTATCCACGGCTTATCTCTGAGGGCTTCCCTGGCGTTCCCAGCCCCATTGACACCGCCTTCTATGACAGGAGGGACTCCTTAATCTACTTCTTCAAGAGCATGGATGTAAGGACATTTCCGGTTTTAATGAAAGGAGAGATTCCCTGATCCGTTTGTAATTCAAGGTCTGTTAAAGAACCGCACAGAATATGGGTCTTTGCGTGCAGAGATTTGCCAGAAATGCGTGTGAAATTCTTACTTCTGCGTGGCAATCGTGATGCCACGACCCTCATGGCTGAATGGCCGTCAGACTGACTAATTTCCCGCAGGTTTACGCCTTTCACGTGGGGACACACGCCGTGGTGAGCGGCTACCCAAAGAAGATCAAGGAGGCTTTCCCTGCCTTGGTGCCTGGTGACCACCCAGAGGGCCACCTAGATGCAGCCTACTTTTCTTACACCCATAATGCCATTTTCCTGCTGAAGGGCACACGCTTCTGGAGGCTCCTGGGCACCCGGGAACAAAGGCTCAAGCCCTCCCTCCCCCGAAATAGCCTGCTGCCAGGCAAGGAGGTGGACCAGCAGTGGTTCGACATCTGCGATGTGCACAAAACTAACCTGAAGATGGTGGGCTGACAAGAGATACGGTCATTTGACCATTTGTGCAACTTATTTAGTCTTCTCTTCCCATGAGACCAAGCCTGATTGATTCCCTTATTATTCCGGTTCATGTTTCAATGGACCTTCATGTTCCTAGACTAAACCTTTGCTACTCAATCAGTCCATGTCTTGAGACTAACGCTTCATTCCACTTTCGTAATTTCAATCCTTGACACAGATACAATATCCACCATTCTTTCCTACTTGTGGGAGTTTTGATTACAAAAAAAAATGTTTTACGAGGGCAAAACGAAAAATGATTGGTTCAGAGAGATAACGAATCAGATTGTAGAGGACTTGAGTCCAAGCAACTAGCGGAGGGGGGGACCAAGAGATCTGATTGGTTGGCCCCGCCTCCTCTAGTTCGTTAGACCCACCTTCTCTATAATCTGATTGGTTATTTCTCTGGATGAGTCATTTTTCGTGAGCTTCTTTCCACAGTATCAGGTCCAGGTCAAGTCTGATGGCCAACTCTTGCATCCCGGGTAACAAAGAGTATGACCAAACCGGCACCATGGGTAATGATTGTCAGCGACCCCTTACTGTCTGATATACAAAGGCCTCACAGCTGCTGCCAGGTTCATTCCGTCTGAGGGACAAATTGAAATTATGCCTAAAAATCATAAACATGTGCTATACCTGGGTGTAAAGGCACAGTTTTAGAAGAAGGACTGAACAGAGACCAGCCCAGCTCAGTAGGATTCCTAGGATGACATGCAGCAGTGTGTTAGACAAGCGCACACGTAATCTTAGCCTTATCACATGGGTTATACAGCCTGTGCATAGTGAAGCTGTCGCTCTGCTTGTTATTTCCGTCTTTTCCAAGAGTCGGTGGCAGTCATGTGAGACATTAAACGGTTTGGTCGTTCAGTCAGACGAGTGCCTATTGGCATGATCTATAAAAGCACGATTTATCGCCTGCGAGATAATGAAGGTTAAATGAAATAAAGCTGAAGTAATGGGCTTTCTGTTTTACACTCAACAAATAACTGTTTATTTGACTTACCGGCCTGTCATTCAATTTATGTGTGTGTTTAATTGGCAGCTAGACATCATTCTGTAAAATGTGCTTTTGCTTATTTCTGATGTTTATAATTCAGTGTAGATACATTTGCGTGTAGATTAATTTTTGACGTGCACTATGCAGTGTTATATGACAAAGTGACAAAATATATGTCATATAAGGACATTTTATTTGGTAAAAAAATAAAGCTCAATTATGAAAAGTAGTACATATTTTATGGCTTTCTGAAGTTTTACCCTCTGCCTTCGAGATAATACCTGTTATATAACCAAGCATTATGTCGAGTAGTAATATACCTAAGATGACAAGCGTGCTATTTTTACTCAGATCTTTTCAGAAGCACATTGTTGCACTTAAAGTAGGAGTGTAGTTTGAGATGATACAGAAAGTGAACTTAAAGCACAATGGAGGTGCGAAATGTGTGAGAATGTCTATTGTCAGGGGCACTAACTACAGCATTTGGCGAGGAAACCTGTGTTTTCCTCACTTTCGAAGATGTGTACATGTGTTGTGAAGAGGACAGCGGGAGGTGGCGTGTAAGGTGAGGGAAACCTGAGTGTGGGTGTTGTCATGGTAACAATGTGCCATCAGAGTGCTCTGGCTGGGGGGAGGGGGGTTAGCCGAATGTGGAAGAGTGCCCCCTAGCGGCAGCCTGCAGTGCTCCGTCTCACTTCTTCCTCGTGACCTTCACTGACTATTACAGCCGGTACCAGCTAGGTAATGTGGTTAGTGGGTGTACAGTGGGTATAAATGCTAGTTAGATGTACGAAAGCATTGAGACATCAGAAAAAAATCTCACTTCACAGTATTCGGAAAATGGAAATAAATCCAGTTAGATAACATGAGAAAAGGAGGAAAATTACCCATTAAAAGCCAAGTGCTGAGACACAACCATATTTACAACTTCATGGGGTTTCCCATAATGGTCGTACGAGGGAATTTATTTTGATTTAATAACAGTTTTTCAGTTACCCTGTTGCTCGATCGTCATTTCAGCGCTACTTCATCATCCTGCTACCTCTACGACAGTGCGACATCCTGTCTGTTGCCTGACAGGTCCGGCACCGTTTGCACACAGAAAATAAAACTCACAGATAGCGGTAATAAAAGCCTCTCTCTCTGCCATAACGGGGAGATGGTATAATTGCAGCCAGTGTGCAACAAAGCGCACCGTGTTAAACAGAAGCCTTGGGACGGGGCGATTAGGTGATAACCCGAATTAGCTAATCAGCCCTTGTTCACTTGTGACTCTCCCTTGCTTGCGACGCAGATAAGAGGTGGAGAGCCGGTGGATGGCGCGTATGACGGGAGCCACGATAAAGACGGGAGAGGTGAACATCCATATCTAACATACGCAGGGTATGGTAAAAACATCTAAAGAGATCTTCCCTCGGGAAAAAATCCGGCTCTCTTAATAATGCTCTCAAACAAATGAAAAATATACTAAACACATACAAAAAGACCCGATAATTTGTGGAATACATCCGTGTGGTCAACAGCTCTTCCTGTGCAACAGAAACCGTATACAGCGTCTGCACAGATTTTAAAAATATCCACTGCTAGAGGGGGCGACAGTCACAGACCAAGACTCCTGCCCCTGCCGGACCAATGAAAATGCACCACAAAAACCATAACGGTGTGCACCACCCACCCAGAATTTTAGTGCATGATACGAGCAGCAAACAGCATGATCGTTAAGAGCATAAACAACCTGAAAGCTGAGGTCCATGAAAGATTTGGGTCCATGGAAAGACCATCATGCTGCACTCTTTGAACCTTGAAAAGCTCCAACTGTGCACAATGCACAATGTGGTATAACAGGACAGTGTAAATTATTGTAGTATATTGTTATAACAACAGAAACAGTGATATAAATTGGTTGCTAATTGGTTGTTAATTATTTGGAGATATACCATGGTGAACTATTAGAGAACCATAGTATGGCCGGCTTCTCCATAGCTGATCGTATTGGGATCTTAGAGCATAGAGTGCACCACTGCATTACACACCCTGCATCCCCCAGTCCTTCAAAACACACCTACTACTTACTCAGTAGACCATAATCATTCCTAAATTATTGCCTGACACTGCTGGGGCAAGTGCGTGGCAGCACTCCAACGATGCACCCCCAGGCTGAGTGTAACCTCCCCCCCAAACAGCCTGGGCGTTCATGGCCTGCCACACGTTTCCGACGCCTGCCTTTCTCTCGGCACATCCAACACATCCCACGTGGCAGGCATCGTGTCAATTCGACAGACCCCGCCCACAGCGTGACACGCAGGATTACACAGTTGTTTAGCCTGATGCTGCTTTTTTTGCTCAAACGCAAACGTTCGTTTTGTCACGCATCCAGGGGACCCACCTGATGAAGAAGCCAAAGCAGGCACTCCCAGCTCTGTGCGGGGATTGATATCAGTGTCTCTGAGATCGGAATTTAGCACTTGCATGTTTAGTTGCTCTATGTTGTCTCCCAATCAATCTAAGCTCACAAACTGGACTGACTTTGTGCCAGAGAGGAAATGAGGAGGAAATTCTGAGAATCCAAGACTACTGCATGCCCCCCCACCCAAATTGGATTTACCAGCAACCCAACTGCCACCACGCTCACGTGAATGTCCTGGGTCCCCCCACTGGTGTGTTGCTATGGGAACCAAGTAGGGCTCTTTCTCGGAACAGTTATTTGATAGCCAAGAGTGTCAAAAGACCAACGGGCCGTCTACACTGACCAGCCCAGTGTTGTTGTCTTGTTTACCGATTTTCATCAGACCTTATGAGGCCACCTAGTGGAGAAGATCTATCACTACAGATGGATCTTGACATGCCTTTGGTCAGAAGCGCAGGAAAAAGCAGATAAAAACCCACTTCATTTTTACTTTATATGCAAATGAGTATGCTAATTTGCATGTGGAATATAGCGGCATCTATATAAATCAATGGGCAGCACAGTAGCCTCACACCTCCTGAGCTGTGTGTATGTGTGTGTGTAGATTGTATTTATCTTACATTGTGGGAACCAAATGTCCACCACAATGTAATAAAAACCTGTTTTTTTACATTGTGGGGACCATTTTTTGGGTCCCCACAAAGATCTGCAAATGCAACCAAAAAAATAAAAATGCCAAAAGTCTCATATTTTGTTGTGATTACTTAGGTTAGGGCTGGGTAGAGGTTAAGGTCAGATTTTTTTCCCCATAGAAATGAATGGAGAGTCCCCACAAAGATGTAATTACAAACCTGTGTGTGTGTGCGCGTGTGTGTGTATGCCCCGTGATGGACTGGAATCCTGTCCAGAGTTTGCCCTGTATTTTCTGGCATTGGCTCCAGACTTGCTGTGACCCAGTACTGGGGTGGCGAGGATAAAGAAATAGCATTTTATTCATGAAGTAGACTCACAGTAATTTCCAAGGAAATTTTTTCCAGGTGGTGGTGTTACCCATAGCGGCTTAGAAACATAGAAAGGTGACACAAATGAACAAAATCATGGCAACTGGGGACATTTTAGGTTATGTAAGCAAACAAACAAGCAAACAAACAAACGGAACGTGAACAATACAGACTGTAACAGGTAACAGTAACACACCAGACACCTCAGTTAAAAAAAACCCACCCGTAACAGCCATTAAATATTGGAATTCGGTTACATGTTTTCGATTTATTTTCTTATGTCTTATTATATGTCACAAAGACAAAGAACGATGTAGCTAAACGGAAACAGAAGACCCTGAAGTAGCCGCTATGAATCATGGGAAGCACTGTGTCCTCCATGACGACAGAGACGACACCCTCACGTCTCCTAAAACGTACCACTTTGGAGGTGGAGAGGCGGGTCCAAAGTCGCGGGATGTCAGGCGTTACTGCCCAAGGGTCAGGAACGGACGAGCTGGGAAACAAAATAAGGTCAGCCGTTTGAGGACGGCCTCACCACTGGGTTTTCCGGCACTTCCGCTTTGCAGATCCTCCTTTATCTTCAGCCTCCATCGCAGCTTCTCCCCCTAACAACCCCCACCACTCCTCTCTCCTGACGGACGACCATCTGGAAGTCAACCTGTCCAACATGGAAATGCTCTTTGTCCCAGATTGTGCTTCATTGCACAAGAGCTCACTGTCACCTTTGACTCAAACACGACTCTGCTCACACCCTGTGCTCGCTGCAATCACCGTATGCACTAGTTCTCTCACCCGTATCTTGCTGTAGATAAAGGAACCTGATAAATTAATGAAAAATATAGGATACATTTTATCTAACACCCCTATCACTGTAATGGTGGCATAAATGATCTTTATTGTACTAATCATTTAGCAATGAAATCGCTGAAAATGGTTAATAAAATTTTAATTTGGGCTGCTTCACGTTTACACAGATAAGAAAAATTTAAACACGACTGCAAGCTCTGTGGCACATTGCATTAAACCCCCAACCGACAGGTTTCTGTTAAAAAAACCCAATAAGGTTGCTAGGTCTTAGTTTCTTAATGGCCCTTTGATTTCCAGCTACCCAAGTTGTCACAACTCTTTATGACAACTTGACAGGACTTGCAATTGTCTTGCTTGGTAATTATAGGTTATGGACTATTCATTAAATTAAAATTAAACATCCGCCTGGATCTTTAATCCACTTGGATATTCTGGCACTCATAACTATGACTACACAATCTGAGTTCTTAAACTTTGCCTGCTATTTGTTTCTCTGTATAGACTCCATACAGAGAGAGAGAGAGAGAGAGAGCGATGTATATAATCTCCCTTCATGTTGCATTGTGCCTTAATGTTGTGTACTGTCTGATCGTTTTTATAACTCGCTTCTATAATGCCGGAGTTTCTCTTTGTGCGATAAGTAAGGTTAGTCTTATCTTCGCTTGTATTTTGGGCTGTTGCATGTGCAGTGATTATTACCAGCTACACAAATGCCCACCCAGAGAGGCATTTTTAGGTTTCCTGGACTCAATCCGATAATTATCATCATTCTGTTTAGTTTTCTGCCCAGTGTCACATGAATGGTGCTATAACATTACCTGCTACCAAACGAAAATGAGGCTGGCTAAACAGATATTAACACGGTGATCACAACACCAACGCACAGTAAACATTTAAAATAAAACATTGCTTGAACAGAACACCAGTGATCACATCAATACATTATATTAGCTTCACTGAGTTTAATCCCCCATATCAGATAGTAAATGGCAGAAATACAGATGGATGTATAGAGTTAACGATGCGCTACATCCAGACCCTTCCTCTGAGCAGCCAGATGCATCCTGCATCCTGCGGTCTTTACAAACAGCCGGCACAAAGGTCTCCGACACCTTTGCATTTCAAATGCATAAAGTACTCCGTCACCCTGCTTGGCCTTATTTGTCAAGAAACTCAGAGACTTTGAAACTAGTGCATTAAGGACATGTGTTTCAGCGATGTCAGTGCAGTAAAGGAGTCATAAGGACTTAATAACCCGCTTCGTCATTCGTGTCAGGTTACCGCGGGACTCCTGTCAATTGTCTTGCAGACGGATTTCAGTCCATTAATGACCCACAAAAAAAAACGAACTGAACCCGCCGCCACCCACACACTTCTCAGGATCCTATTAGTCCAGTAATTATAATTTTAACTCTCCAAGAATGTTCTTCTGCGTGGGATAGCGTCTTCCAAGGCACCTCTTAAATGCAAATGAAGAACCTCTCCGGCATGTAAATTCACAGGCTGGAAAGTCTGAAATCTATAACAATCCTTAAATATACAAGCCTTTAAAGCAGGAACGCTTCCTGTTTCAAGAAAACGGACAGGAGAGACTCTACCCTCACGCTAAAAGGATGCAACATGAAATAGCATTAGAAGTATTTGAAATACCGAAATTAAAACAGGATTGACTTCAATAAACGAAATACTTAAATAATTTAACGAAAAATAATTAATGTTGACACCCTTTGGATATGCTTAATTTTACATTCGGAGGTCATAAAAATGCAGTGCAACGAGTGAATGATTTTTGATCTCAAGGTCTAAAATGCTAATGTATTGCTTGTTCGATTAATGAATTCACATGCTTCGAATTTTACAAGCCAGGCACTGATTCAAACAGACATTTTGATGCTGTGACGGTGCCATCTGCTGTAACAGTGGATTAATCTGTTGTGGCCTCCAGGAATCTATGGAACTATGAAAAATGCAAGAGCTGAAGGAGCTAAACTGGTTTGGAACGAGAGGTTTAACAATCACCCCCCCCCCCTTCCTTTCCCCTGCCAGTTTTTAAATAAAGGCTTGGGTCACAGAAAAATTTTATCGGCAACAGGAGGCAACACAATACTCTTACTCCGTTGTGCCACAACACGGTATATAAAAAAAAAAACCTGGGCGCCGGGTTTCCTCCCCCGATCCCGGGGGCTCCTGGGGACTGCCAGGCAGCAAATCTAGCAGAAGTCGTTTGGAGAGGTCCGCAGCTGCCCCAGTCCAGGAGGAGGAGTGTGCAATGGGGTTTTGCAGCCACAACATGTGCTCTGACAGCTTGCTCCTCAACGTCCTGGTGTTCGCCACTTGCCCTGGGCCCACAGAGCCTCATGGGTAATAGAACCACCACAGGACAGCGATGTCGATAGGAGCGGGCAGAGAGAGAAAGAGAGCGGATGTTCAGCTGTAGGTCGGTAATGATCGGCTCATTTTCTGGGCTTCGGGGCTCTTCCGATAATCCGTTTGGAAAAGAATTGTTTTAGTGACAGAGGTAACAGGTACATTAAAATAAGACCTTAGTTTTGCAGTTTACGTTATAAGAAGAAAAAAACACAGAACAAAGGCTGTTAAATGTCTTCTCATCGTATTTATTTAATAATAATAATACTAAAAACAACAACAAAATAAATCAGTTATTGATTAGGCAGTTAATGCATTTTGGTCTGAGTTATAACAATTTATTACCCATATCTATGATTAAACTCCTGTTGTGCGACAAACGACAAACGCGACCGCCCATCACTGGATTAATTAATAAATTGAAGCGCGAATCGGTTACAAAAGGGGTTATAAAAGTGCACGGATTGCGGGGAGGAGGACGAGGGAGGCCGGTGACACACCGACCCGCGCCGTGCGGCGGCAGCTTCGGCCCCTGCCGCCCTGTCAAAGCCGGTGTTTTGACAAAACATCCTACCTATCGAGACGTGCTATAGAGCCTTTCTGTGCATGTGCAGTTCCACCGTCTAGGGCTAGGTTTTAGGGGTGAGGGTTAAGGTAAGGGTTTTAAGAGGGTTAGGGTAAGGGTAAGAGTTAGGGTTAGGGCTATCGATTAGCACTACGGTACGATGTTTTGATAAAGTAGAACGTTTTGTCAGAACACCGGCCGTCACCTGCTTATGGATTTAGATTGTTTTCAGGTAGATCACAGGAATTTTGGACATGGTTAATTTTATTCATTTTAGGATTTCTGGATAATCATATGAAACATGTTACACTTGCATTATAGGGCCATCGTGAAAAGCCTTAGTCTGACTGTGAGCGATGCAGCTCAGCTAGGTTACTGGGTATATATTCATCTTATTTGCTGTACACAATTCGACAGACCACGACACTGACATGAAACACGAAATTCTGCATACAGCCGGTCTCCATAATACATCTGAGTGTGTTAAGCGATGGCTATCCTCCACTGATACACAGGGGTGAGTCTAAACAGACATGCATTTCAAAACACTCTTCACCTACATAGCAGCGAACATGGAGAGAGCGAGCAGATTGTAAGATCAGTCGGATGGGTTGTGCATCATCCCCAAGAAACGCTTGTTAACGTCATACAAAATGCATGAAGCCGCGGAAGACGCTTCAGAGAACTTCTGCAATGCATTAATTTGGCAAACCTCACGGACATAAATTACAAAAGGATCTTGAGAAGTCTCCGCTCTGTCGGCATCTCAGCTAAAGCATCGAAAGAACTGATTGCCACTCTTCTGTTATTCAGATTCACATTGTGTTTGCTTGGCTCACGCTCTCCACGGAGAAGCTTGGCCCCAGCTGCCAACACGAAATTGCCCGTGGTTTCGAAAGAAGGGAAAACAGAAGTAGAGAAGTTCTGCTTCCAAACCTGATTGGAGGTCCCAGCTCTTGGGAAATTTGTGTGGGATACCGCACAACTGATACTGCACCTTTCGACCAGATCAGGAGGCTTCAGCCTTGCGGAGAGACTATTAGGGATTATTTCCACCCGGTGGTTTGTCAATTTAGTTTTTTTGGAGAAACGTCACCAATCTATAAGCATTGATGGCATATTCTGGACTACACATCATATTTAATGTTAAAACTTTTGGATTTCGCACTGAATCAAGAGTTGTACCGTCTTTTCTGAACCTGAATCCTGACACTTTTATTCTGCAATTAAAACCGAAGCCCGCGTTTTATTTTATTCCAACGTTTGCCCTTTTATATTAAGGGTTATAAACTAAATGAACAGCCAGCTGAGGCGGCCACAGCTGGGCGCATTTTATGGGAGCTATTTATACTGCGCAGTTCGCAACCCAGCTGCTCGAAATGATATTCTTAGAAGGCCAAACGTGGCGGGTCTGTGCTAAAGAGACCAAAAAACACTGCAAAAAATACAGCTATTGTGATCCGAGAGGAATGCTTTAAAGCCAAAATAAACGTACGAGGTGAATTTTAGATAACGCTGATGAGAATTTCTATTTCCATCTGGCAGTCTTGTCTGTCGCGAACGGAGCCCAAACTAACTTTTAACACATCAAGCAAAAAAGAGGCTCAAAATCGATGGAAAAAAACTATGAGCAGCTCCGGGTTTTGCTATATGAGCAAAGCTAATCGACTCAATAGGGTTAGGCATCGGGCCTAATTATAATTTTATATTATAAATGCAGCATTCAGACTTGAGGGAGGTTTTCACGTAAAACCTGTAACCATGGCTGTAAGTTGGCGTGGATAAGGAGGTGGACTTGTAGCCTGAATTAATGCTCAATTACTGAAATTGAAATAGTGTTATTAATAGCGTGTGTGTGTATGTATAGTGAGTTATCAATGTCATTTTCAAAAAAAAAAACAACTATAATTATAAAATATATAAATAACTGAATAATTATGAAATGACACAACCACGATCTCCTGATTTATTCTTGGAAAATACATCATTTTCATAATGATCAATTATGATTTTTTTTTTCTTTTTAATTTTTAATTTCTTTTTCCCCCAGTCTTATAATGTTATTGTACATATATATTAAATGATATTTAACACAGGTTAATTAAATCAAATGTAATTGACGGATTTGTAATTGTTTCATCGTGCCAATTCATTAACATTCTCTTCCGCGTCTGCATTTTGTGCTGCGCTTGCAGATTTCTGGGCCACGTAATTTGATAACGGTTGAATATTAACCACAGTAGGAAACTGTAATTAATGTCGTGAACTGCAAATCGCCCTGAACAAGGTCATCCGCTAAATGATACAATAACAACGTAGATGATTTTTAAGGAGGATGATGACGATAATAGTTGTCATCGTCAGATGGGTTGCTAATTAAGCTAAATCTCATTTTATGGCGAATCAGAGTCAGATGGGGGGCAGTGTTTAATTAGACTGACTTGTAGGTGGAACGTAAAATCATCATTCATCCCTTCTTCATCCAACATCGGATTTATGCAGGGTGACGCCATAGCTTCATTTACCTGATATATGGGTGGATAAATCCCCTGGCATTTGTGAAATTTGGATTTTGTTGCATTTTGGATAAAACTGCAGAAAGCCTGTAATATCTATAGAGTGCCGTGTATGTGTTTCTAGTTGAACTGTCTTTGTGTTAAAACTATAGGCTTCTTATGGAAGCACGTGGGTTTCAGTGAAAAGGACCGAGTATTTAATCGTCAAAGACTGAGATATGGGCAGATGGCCAGCGCGGTCCTCAAAGGCAGTTACACGGACGTGGCACATACATTGTGTGTACATATATATATATATATATACATTCTATTATAGTCTGTTGATCCAGGGTTTATCGATACGTTTTCTCATGTTGTACTCCAGTCCAATCAGTCGCCCCGAGATCTGACCTTTGTTAATCTTTGAAGTCCTATCTGTCTTTCGTTGCATGGTTTAGTTGTTAAGTGGGAGGGGAATGGCCATTCTGGATTTGGGCACCGGGATGGAAACAATCAGATCACTCTGGGGGTTATTGATCAGTTGCCATGGAGAGCCTCATCCAGATAATAACCCCCCCCCCCCCCCCCCCCCCCCCCCC
>JAODKF010000047.1:5882012-5894834 GCA_026779585.1 Mormyrus proboscirostris
GTTCAGCATGACCGGTTTGGTGGTGTGTCAGTGATGGTTTGGGGAAGCATATCCATGGAGGGACGCACAGTCCTCTATCTCCATCCCCCTCACGTCCCCGTTTTCTCGGCTGCAGTGCAGCGGAGATGCTCGATATTCCGTCAAACGGCAGAGGAAGGGAGCCTCCTTGGGTGGCCGCTGAGGCTCACGGTGCGTCCTCCGCTTAAATGCAATGTCATCTATTAAATGTACCGTCACCCTTCCTTGACATTGATAGGCTAATGCAGTTGTTCTACCTAGCGGGTTTGCAGGGCCTCTGACTCGCTGTTTCAGTGAGGTGGGGTTTCTACATTGCTGTTCAGTTGAGCCCTTTCTTAAAGTATCTCCTCTGTAGTTAAAAGTCACGTTACTTATACCGCCATCGCAGTAGCATGCAGGGCTCTATTAAACTGTCCATTTCACTGTCACTGACCTACATTGTGGAATGGCTTACCTCAGAGGCCAACATGGATAACGGACTCATTGATGGACTTTGTCTTCATTCTTAATCCCATCATATACCTCCCATTTAGCGAGCATGTCCACACTTTTCTGTTTTCGGTAATGTTACTATGCCCAGTGGGGTTAGGCAGCCAGTTGACCTTGGACCCCCAGGGGGTTTTCTTTCTCCTTACTTGGGAGTTTCTTCTTCTTTCCTTCCTTTT
The DNA here is from genome assembly GCA_026779585.1 of Mormyrus proboscirostris. NCBI lineage: Eukaryota > Metazoa > Chordata > Actinopteri > Osteoglossiformes > Mormyridae > Mormyrus > Mormyrus proboscirostris. Next base: position 5,882,696 of record JAODKF010000047.1, read on the forward strand.
TCTCGTTCTGTCTCTCTCTCTAATTATGTTTTATGTATCACAACACAACCCTGTAAAGGGCTTTGGGACAACTCTTGTTTTGAGAGGCACTATATAAAAATAAATGTATGTATATGTATGTATGTATGTACTGAATGCCTTTTGTAGACGTTAGGCATTAAGTCCTAAACCAGACCTTGATTTTTTTGTCTGAAATTAATGTTTTTAAAAATACGGCTGCTGGTTGTATATTATTATGGAAAATTTACGACCGTTTGCTACGTTTTCCTGCGGTTTGCCAAAGGGAGCAACTTTGTAACCGATAGTTTACGTTCAGGTTTTATGAAACAAAAAGGAAAGTGTTGTTTCATCCTTTGACCAGAAGGGGGAACAACTTTGTAGGTAATGAATGGTTCAAACCCAGATTTGCTACACTTTGTTACACAGTTGGACCGGGAAAGCTTACCTTGAGTTTACTGTAGAGCTGTGCTTTCCACTTGTTGAGTAGATTCTAATTTTTCTCCATGTTCGTGTAAGCCGATAGGTCAGTCCATACTCCCACCCTCTAATCTGTTGTGTTGATTTCTTTGCTGTCTGGCATAAAAATTTGCAGTAAACATACTTAGCTGCATGCATACTAATATACTGTAGGCTACGTGAAGTATCAATGCTTACGTTTCCAGTTCAAGATGGTCTGCTCTCCACTTCTGCTATCCATTCTGATTCAAGCGATTATTTGAAACGTTTCGCATTTAAAATACTTTTCTTCGCTTACTATTTAATGAGCATGGATTTTGAGTTCATTAAGTAAATAGCAAACAAACAACAACAAATCACAAGTAGAATCCTATATGTATAACATTTACAAGAACTAAGCACGATAAACGATTGGATGATGGACGGTATGGTAACTAGTGGGGCATGACACTGATCTAGTTTTAAAAAGATACGAGTTATTATAGGTATATCTTTATTGGCCGCGGTACCTTCTTTGGTCTTATAAAGTGAGGGCTTGCATTTGTTATTGCAGGTGTTATGGCATGCATCGTAAATGATTAATTTACAGACAGCGTGTCGTGTGCTTTCAGTCCTTGTTTAATAGATCGGCAATGTTTATACGCAAAGCAGATACAGGAACATGCTAATAATTTTATGCTTCATCTGTCTGACTAATTTAGGGGAGCTGCAGGTAATTATATGGCATGTTAATGACTGCCAGAACTGGTGATTATGCCCACCAATAATTGATACACAGTTTACATTAAGGTAATTTCATATGTGCTGTTTACAGTCTCTCTTCTGTGTAGTGTACCTCTCGGAATTCATGCCCGGAAGCTGTGTTACCGAAATTAATCGTTTTTTTCTTCAGTTTTTAACTAATGCAGGTTTCCTCTCCGAGGTCTCAACAAGTTATTGTCACGGACCAAGAGACAGGGAGAGAGAAATTCCAACTGCATTCCGTACACTACTGCCCGAATTTATAAAAAGCAGTTTATTTCACAGATGTAAAGAAAAGCTGACAGATCTTTTGCTTTTCTGACTGCATCTCAAAATGGGCGCTGAAAGATTTCATTTAATGGAATACACTTGCAAAATGCTACATTTTTCTTGTTTTGAATGGAGGTATTGAGGGTTGAATTAGGCTGTGATTTGACTGTAGTACCTATGGATGCGGCCCTGCATTTCATCCACAGTAATCAGCGCTGAATTCAGCCTGCCTTGAATGGCGGATTTGGGTTTGGAGTCGGTGTCTGAATAAACTATCCGCTATTCACGCTTCAAATGCGCCTCTGTACACTCTTCACATCAAGAAGTTGGGATTAAGAGTGAAAAACACTGACTGACGCCTTTGCGGCTGACAAAGCGCGCCCGCTTCCTATTCATATCAATGTTTTAAACGGTTTGTTATCAAACACCTGAAAACGTATTTTTTGTCGTCGGTCTTAAGTGTCGCGAGGATAACTAGTAGTTTGCATATCGACCTTCTATTTTCAAAGCCTATGCCAAGTTAACATTCTTTTTAGCCGAGATGCAATCTGCCCCCAAGTCAGATGTAGCAACTAACAACTTTAATCTTTATATCAACCTTCTTATTGATTCACAAATATTAATTTCACAGTGACAGAGTTTCATATGTGTAATACATTTATAAGGTTAGTTTCATATAAATAATATATACCCGAGAATGATGTCTGGAGAAAGGTATCACGTGATAGGAGGGTGGATTCCTATTTGACATCCACAGTCGAAAGCTCCCTGGGTGTGTTTTTGACAGGAGAGGGTGTATGTGGCAGGCAAAGATCTTCCTTCAGCAACAGCTGTCAGTCACGTTTCCATTTATGGGAACCCCAGATAGATAAATGGAGGGTGTCCTTTGGACCCAAGCCCATCGTAGGAATGGGCCCAAGTGCATGCTGGGAAATGCAAAGGCCTTCTCACACAGACTACTGAGAGAAACCAGACACTTGTGGAATTCCTTAACTCAACGGAAAAACAAAATAAAAAAAACCCACAGGACGTCATGAACCTTCCTCATCGCTTTGGCTGAAGCAGGTGACATGTGACATGTAAACCATCCCATAGCCAAAACCGCAAATACACAACGTGCCGTTTAGTCCACAGAAAGGTTTGTCCAAATTCCTGCTTTCCTTTCTCTCAGTAGTCAAGTAGCTCTTTACTAAAAGTGCCAGACTTAAGTCACAGATCTGATGGCCTCCGGTCTGCTTCCCTCAGAAGTAAACACAAAAAAAATCCCTTTTTTTGTTTCTTTGTCACATGTGCTGCTATAAGTCATACACTGTCAGAAAAAAGTACCACTTTGTTCCTTTGAGGGTACAATTACATGTCACTGGGGCTGTACCCTCAAAGGTCTGCCAGTTATACCTTAGCTGTAAATAAGTATACATTTTAGTCTACTTTAAGGTACGGAATTGGACTCTGAGGAACATTTTTGTACCATTGGGGACATGTTAATGCTGTTTGCACCATTGTGGGTACATTTATGATGTTTGTATCACTGGGGATACATTAATGCTGTTTGTACCATTGGGGATACATTCATGCTATTTGTACCATTGGGGATATATTAATGCTGTTTGTACCACTGGGGATACATTAATGCTGTTTGTACCATTGGGGATACATTTATCCTGTTTGTACCATTGGGGGTACATTAATGCTGTTTGTACCACTGGGATACATTAATGCTGTTTGTACCATTGGGGGTACATTAATGCTGTTTGTACCACTGGGATACATTAATGCTGTTTGTACCATTGGGGGTACATTAATGCTGTTTGTACCATTGGGGGTACATTAATACTGCTTGTACCTGGGTTGTGCCTTTTTTTTCAACACTGCAGAAAAAGCTCCTGTTGCATACATTTTTGCCAGATGTTACTCATCCTCAGCCATCTCCCTCCGATCCATTAATGTAAACTTCACCCGTATTAAAAGTGTGCAGAAGTGTGGGGGGAAGCTTGCCTAAGAGAAAATTTGGGCTTCAACTAGTGCATGCAGAGGAGACGATTTGTTCAAGCTGCAATTTGATCAAGCAGAACTGAGCTTGCGCTACGGGAAGGGGAGGCGACTCCCTCATGACCCGGTAAGCAGGGTGTGCCCCAGAAGCATGACACTCATATTGGGTGGGGATGTCCATTGGGGCTGGAGGGGGTGGTTACCGTTCATCGTCCCTCCATACGCTGTCAGATAAGAGTACAGGCCTGATGCAATTTTGCACCCCAAGATACAAAACTAAGGTACAACTGGCAGACCTTTTAAGGGTACAGCCCCAGTGACAAGTAATTGTACCTTCAGAGGTACGAATTGTTACTTATTTTCCTGACAGTGTATGTATCACCCATGCAGACTGAACTCTCAAGTATTCCTGCCTTTCTGCTTTTTTTCTCCTTTCAGCACTGAGCAGTTACCCCCCATCTCATCCCCTGACCCTCCCTTTCCACCCACCTTCCCCCCACCCACTCTACAAAGCTCTCTCTCTCTCCCTCTCTCCCTCTCTCTCTCTGTCTGTCTCTTTTTTCTCCCTCCCTCCCTCTCTCTCTCTCTCTCTCTCTCTCTCTGTCTGTCTCTCTTTTTTTCTCCCTCCTTCCCTCTCTCCCTCCCTTCCTCTCTCTCTCTCCCTGGCTCTCTTTCCCACTTTCCCCTGAGAAGACAGAGGGATGCTGTGGAACAGATGGGGAATGAAGAGAAGAAGAACCTGGTGTTAAAACCCTGGCAGCTTTCGACTGGGGGCCCAAATCCCTGCCAGGGGCTTCGTGTGTCCAGCAGCAGGAGCAGTGTGCTGGACACAGTCTCATTACATCTAGTTGCCTCACAGACCAGCTACACCTGCTTGTACATCTGAATGATTTGCCCCACCCCTTTTCCCCGGACTTGAATCAACAAGCATCAGGCTGCAAAGCTGAATCACTCACTGGGACTGTCCACTGGGATGCCGTCCTGCAGAATCACCCAAGCATTCCCAGTCTGCTGTAGGATACTAACTTTTTGTTATTCATTTTATCCATCCTTTAATGCTGCACAGTGGTGTGGTTTTTATATAAAATCATATCATTTTACCACTGTCGTTTTGTAGTTTACCTGGGAATATATATATATATATATTATTGCGAGAAGGATTAGTTTAAATCATATCGTCATGGTAAATAATGCTAGTGTATGGAGGTGGTGGTGGGGGGATGGGTATCAGCGTATGGAGGTGGCTGTACGTAAGTCTTTTCATCGCATGACAGAGGACCTTGACTCGGTGCGGCACTGGGGTCTTTTTTTCCACAGTGATTTCAATACTCGGAATGAACCTTACGAGCCTACCGGCAATGCTAACGCTCTGACAGGATCGCTCTCGGAGACATTCCTTAAAAAATAAAAACGAGACAACGTGCGACGCAGATGAGAGTCATTATCAAATAGTGCGTATTTAACTGCTGCGCCTATTAAGAGCGACCATGCGGAAAACCTCTAACCCACTTCGCTCTGTATCTCCCGGGGTTCACCTTTCACTGAACTGTCTGCTTTCACCCCCCGGCCCCTCTCCTCCCCCGCCCCATCACCAACAAATAAGGCCTCCCCTCTCCGGTCAATAGACACGTCGCTGTTCACACAATGAAGCGTCTATACAATTGGAGTTCAATGCAAAACCCTATTCGATCAAGACGGCTGTGAGGAGCTGCTCAGTATGTATAATGAAAATTGAAACCTGTAACTGCAAAGAGAAATGTAGTACTTTTTACTATTTCATCTTTTTTCCCTCGGTTCATAGTAACAGATCTTTGTGGTTGCATGTAAATGTTTTATGGTGCAACGTAAAAAGTCCTTTGAGGCTCGTCGCCGCGCACCCAAACTTAGTCGAGTAATTTATTCTAATTGTATAAGCAGTTATGAAAATTACACGTCAGAATTACGCAACTATGGGGCGTAGCATCAAAAGTGCCCCGTGTATTGGTGTGCGGAAAGCAAAATGTCCCTCATAATTAAGAATAATAATTAACATATAGTAAACATATCCTATAACTGAATTTCAATATAATTAAATGACGAAGACAAAAACAGCACACGATGAGATAGTTTTCGAGTTTAGTATGCGCGGAAAAGATGAGATTCAAGAGGAAAACATATTTAAACAAATCTGTAAACATGCTTTATAAAAATACGAAATGGTCATACATCTGTTTAACACGCAAATTGCAATATAAATTTTGTGAACATGGGACGCGACAGAAGTTTAAACATAAATCCAGCACAAAGGATGACATCACTTGCCCGATTTAACATAACAGGCAGATGCCTCATCCCTGTAGGCGGGCTGCTTATACTGGCGGCGATCAAATCAATCACCCACATCCATCCAGGGCAATTTACCCGTTAATCAGTGTTGGCCGCCTATCTGATGATATGTGGGTATTGTTTGGAGACAAACTTGCGAGCACAATACAAAACCAATCTTCAGAGTGATTCCTTTTTTCAGATGCTCATTTGTCGCGAACGTCACCGTGGAGGAATCTAAATGCGTCGAAGTAGTCCATGAATTTTATAGCAAATAAAGGTGACACGCTGGGCCTATAGCTAGTCATATTTTATAAGGATATCACTTTGGGGAAAAAATGAATCCTGAAACAATATTTGCAGTTTAGTTTGGGGCATGTTTTCCTCCCACGAACATATTTCTTTCGTGGGAACATTCTCTTGAGATATTTTTATTTCACATTTATACTGTTGAATAGGTTTAAATCCTGCTGGCAGCAAAAATCCTACTTTTTGGATTTTTCCCATTTAGGTCACTATTTGAAGTATTTGAAATATGTGCCTGGAATGTTTTTTTTTTTTAAATATTTTATAATAGTTAGTTTTTACGTGTGAATGAGCTTCCCGGTATAAGGCGGTATTTCACTTTTATGCTTTAATGTATGGCTTGATGGAACAGCGCAATGCGGAACGGCCTCTGACGGGGGAGTGAGAAATTGGCGCTGACGCCGCGCCGACAGCCAGAAAGCGCCTCCTGCCTCCTGGGTTCGGTCGCATTAGCACCGCCTGGTTATCGATCGGCTTTTGGGGAAAGAAAACGGGATAGGAAGAGGGAATCCGGGGTGTCCGCTGTACCTGCAAAATGCGAAGGATTTTGCGGGTCTTGTGTGGGAGGCTGGCCAGTGGTCACTATGTTAGTTAATAATAGGGCTGTTACGTCATCCTGTGAACTTTGCCAGGGGGGCGCAACAATTCCTAGATTTATTACATTTTTTTAAAGACTTCTAGGCTTGGTTATTCGGTCAGTCGACAGACGGGACACCGAAAAGCGCACAAATCCTTGGGCGCCAGACTGCGCGAGCTCCCGTTAGCCGTAATTTGTCCTGTTCGCCCTTGAATCAAATTCGGAAAATTTGAATACATTTCGGAAAACAGAAAATGAGACGCCACCACGCTGCGGGCTGGGTGGTAATAATTACGCTGTGCATTCAATTACCCGGCGGAGAGTGGGAGGTGGGGGTTTGGGGGAGGGAGGGGGGGCAGTGGGAGAGGCAGGTTGGATCCTAGAATTTCTGGACAATAACATCGCTGGTTGTCATACAGGGTGGGTACAAGAATAAAGGTGGGCTGCCTGCTGCACCTCTGATAGGTAGGTTCAAAAAGGTATTGCTGTGGTTTGAAGCAGTGCGTGTTTGTGTGTGTGTGTGGTTGGCAGCAGTGGAAGTGTGTTTCTCTTCAGATGAAGGTGCACCTGTGCCACTGCAGCCAGCTGTTTGGAGGCCGACATGCGTTGTGTAAGTAGCGGGAGAGAGACTTGTGTGACAAACGCATCCACCATTCACCGTCTACAGGTCGGGTCACTGACGCCTGCAAAGAAGAATCCAGGTTTCTTGGAAAACTAATTGGAAAAAAAACTCTGGCTTATATGCTTACTATAAAGACGACAGTGAGCTCAGGCTGACCTTGAGCCCCATCTATACAAAAGAGACGGTTTGGTGAATGTCAGCATGTTGCAATGTGTCAAAATGGCGTTTTACGGTGGACGTGCGACTTTACAGCTAACAGAGGAGCCCATCTCTCCATTTCAGAAAAAAAGGAGAATATATTTTTAAGCTGCATCTTATAAAAGGGTGAACATCCCCTCCTTGAGGGCTGGTCCCTCCTGGTATCGGTGTGAGAATCATATACACCTGGTTTGTGGAATTCATGGTGCGTGCATAAAAACAAATCATCTGATCATCCAGACGATCCCCGAGACCAAAACCGACGTTTACCGGGGTAAATCCGAAAGCTGGGCGTAGAAATCGCATGTAGGACAGAGTGCCACCCCCACGCCACCTCATCCATGGTAATTATGTTTGTAGATCATATCGCCGAGTGACTGCGCAGCTAATGAACCAACACTTTTAATGTTGAGCAGATTCTGGACAGGTGAACAAAAACAGGTGGGAGACCTGTTTTCACAGCCTAAGAAGGCAGGTGCTTGTCTCTGGGGTGCATGGTGACAGCGATGGTGGGATGGTATATCACAGCGCTAGCCAGGAGACAAAACAAAGATTTGCATTTCAGGTGGGCGGGATTATCATGTGTTGTCATTTCCTTTGACCCTCATTGGCTACTTCATTTAATCAAGTGAAACTGGCCAATGAAGGCACAGGATAACACTCCCCCACCCCCCTCCGCTGTTCTCTTCAATTCCCAGATATAAGCTGTGAGTAACAAATTAGTATGAACTATACTAAATGGCAAAATGCAATGTACTCTTTTAGTGGGAATGCTTTTAAATGTTAGGGGGTGACAGGTAAACGCTCCAGCAGGGATGTGTGTGTGTGTGTGTGTGTGTGTGTGTGTGTGTGTGTGTGTGTGTGTGTGATTGAAAATTCCCCACTTCTGAGCCCTAAATGATGCTTTTCAAATCACAGTCGGCCAATTTTACCGAGTCCCTTTTTTTGATCTCAGACAATCACACAAATATTACTGAGGGAGACCAACCAAGCTCACCCACCCAGACATGCAGACTTCAAAAAGTCTCTGCATGGCACTGTCGTTGAGCAGCGAGAAACTGGTAAATTATAGGCAAATAATGGCGCACAAAGTGAAAGCATCACGCCCTCCAATACTTACATGAGCCCGACATACAGGACCGTGAAGTAGAGGTGGAAAGTTCAGGTCCGGAAATGCAAATTCAGACCAGGGTTTTGTTTCAACCAACCAGTTGAGGATAGAGAATCATATTCACAGAGTACTCAACTGGTTGGTTGAAACAAAACCTTGGTCTGGATTTGTACTGTACTTTGGAACTGAACTCTCAACCTCTGCCATGAAGGAACATATTTGAGAAACAAAGTAGTGCTCTCTGGCTGCGAGTCCTGTGTCTCAGCTTCGGATTCATGCAAGGCTGCCAGCTTCGAAGTTTGCAGGCCAGGCCCCGTTTCCAGGCTGGCATGAGAGGCTTAATACTTCACACCTTGATCCCTTTGAGCCCCATCGTGACTCGAGTTTAATCTTTGTGGCAATCAGCCCCTAATGAGTCTGGTTCACAGCAAGGTCAAGGATGATCGAGACACAGCCCCCCCTCGACCCGCCCCCGAACACTATTCCATCACTGAAGTCTCCCCCCACTGTAAGCGCCCATAAATGAAGCCTGCTGCTCTCCCTTCGGCTTCTTCTATTTGCTGTCTGTCTGAAGCAGCGTAGCTATATCGATGAAAACATTTGCAATAAAATGATTGCTAGGCTATGAGTGATCCCTGCTACGCCAAGGCATCTTACCTGCGATAATTAGCATGAATATTAATGAAGCAGCGCTTCATGTTGCGTCTCATCGGCGCTCCCAGACTAGCGCTGCCGCGTGTGGGGATTCGCAATTCTATCCTGCATGCATGCGTCTCTGTTCGCAATTTTTGCTGCACCATACCCCTCCACGTGTGCAGGTTTGACGTTCGGACGAGACCCGTGTGAGTGACGACCTCAGGAATCTTAAGAACCACCCTCCTCCCCCCCCCAGAAAAATCTCTAGCTGTGTCTCAGCGCTGATCTGTGTCCCCTGAAACATTTCAACTCTGGCAAGGAGCAGGAGATGCTACCGTGACCAGATGTGCGCGGCACAGGGGACCTTAAAAACTACACGCCCAATACCTGACAATCTACGCAAAGAACGGGCACCAAAAAACAAAAAAACATCTTTTCACAAACTGGGTACTGAAAGCCGCAACGCGCATGACCACGAATGCGAAATGAGACGCTTTGGAAATGAATTACGCCTCCCTCTATTTTGAGGTACAAACGGAGGAGATTAAAACCAGCGGCAGACGGCTTTGAGCACCGCGGCACCTTTGATGTGAGAGGTAAAAGGATCCTGCACCTGCGGAGAAGAAAGGAGGAGGAGGAGGAGATTTGCCCATTCGGCTTGCCCCCCACCCCCCGCCCCCCCAGGCCGCCTGTCCACCATGTTCACACTCCCCAACCTTCATTAGCAGATGCAAACACAGTTTCTCTTTATCCAGCCCCCGTATCGACCTGCAATAACAGGGGGTCTTCTCTGCCTCCCCCCAAGAAGATGGCTCTTTTGTCCCGGCTCGAGGTGGGGGGGCTCCATCACTAAAACTGCCATAAGAGGCACAATATGGGTGTAGTGAACTCTGCAATTATCTGATGAAGATGGAGTGTCCGATAGCTTGAAAGGCTGAACGGCTTCTGCCCAGCCAGTTAAAAAGCATAATTTGGCTCTAAACGGTTTTAGATTTAAATATTTTTACTTGTATGAAGATGTAATCTGGGTCCACCTTAGCTTGGCCAGCTTGGAGGCGTCAGCCTCTTGCCTGGTCTGAAAGCCTTTTGTCAGATTGAATGTGAGACATTTGGACCTGCGACAGAATCTAACTCTCTCACTCAGTGATTATACTTCGGTTTGGAGAAGTCGAGTATCCAGCCGGAAACCTGCATCCTGTCCAGGCCGCGCTGCCCAGAAGGGATTGACGAAAACCGACAGCAAGACAGAGTGACGGCAGTACATCAGTACATCTGCTCATGGTGCAAGATGATTATGAGGACTGGAGTAAACTCAAGTTAGGATGGTGAAATAAAAAGTACTGTACGAGCAAACTTCAGCTCTTCTATACTGATGCACTGTGAGGATGGATGACCGAGGCGGTGGGGGGGCACCACAGGGGTGGGGGAGCTGCATACACTCTCAGGCTTTTTATGGAAACATGTCCTTTTTGGGTCTCTGTGGGTTCTGTGTAATTATCTGTGGGGGGGTCGCTTGAGATGTTCCGACGAAGGCAAAGTGCCCCTCGATAAATCTCCACCAGACTCACATCGCCCGGATCGGAGGGCCGGATCGGAGGGCCGGCTTCAGAACGCCGCGGCCATCATCACGGCTCTCGGTTCGTGAGGTTATTGTGATAATGAGGGACGCGGCGGATATGATTTATCCCGCGGTGAGATGGAAATTCAAATCTTGTCTTGATGCGCATCTCGTTTTCCGAAGGCTGGCCCTAAGCAAAGGAACTGTTCAATTAAACAAACACGCGGAATGTGAAATTATTACCAAGCTTTAGGATGTGCCAAACACTTGGAATTCTTTTTTTTTGTTGTACAAATACGTAAAAAAAAAAAAAAGCACGTCACATATATCATGGGAATGTGGGAATCTCTGAGACGTGAGGCTATTTCTAACACACGGGGTTCGAAGAAGTACTGCTGTAGCTATCTGCAGAGGGTCACACGGGTTCACTTGATTTCACTCAAATTTAGCAAGGAGAATTCCGTGGTGACTCTTCACCAGCACTGGAACGTCTTTGCTTGATTCACTAAAAGATAAAAACACAGTTGATTACAACATTCAGTTTTTCTCTCAGCTGCAAAGCTCCCTACCTTTAATTGAAGGCGCATCCCTTTTTGACTACGCTGACGATTTCCCCGCTTTTAACAAACCGAACCATACTGGTTCACCTTTCAGGCCGAAAGGGCTTCAGAAAACGGCTCTTTGTGAAGTATTATTTATAATATCGGGAAGAATCTTTGTAATATTCTGAAACCATATTTCATGTGTCGGTATTAAAAGAGCGAAAACACAATAGCATCACATGTATTTATTGATTAAAAACATTTTTCATGTCGGTAACAATATCTGCAAACATCTACCTTCACTCTCTCTGTTTCATAACCACAGTCACTCCCAGCTAGAGCCTTGTAAGAACTTTCCTTTTGAAAATGTCCAAAACAATAAACAAAACAGGTTCACTTGCCAGAATAAAATATGCGTGCATGTGTGCATTTCTGTATTTATGTATGTACAGTATGTATATATATTTAACAGTGATGAAAAAAGCATGTTTCTCTTTGAAAGCATCTCTTTCCTGCATTCTGGCTTCGCTCTGATCCTGCTCCCTGTCTGCTATTGTCTTGTTCTCTCCACATATTCTCTTCATCCCAGTAGACACGTCTCTGTACCTCCATGCCAGTAAAGCACTTTGAAGGACAGCCAGTCCCACTGGTGGAGATCCTGAATATCTGGACAGCTTTCAGAAGCAAAATGTCACATTTTCATTGCTAATTAAATCCTCTTTTTATTTAAACAGGCACTTAGTATAATTCCCGTTCGAAGCGCCGCTTTCATCGGCGTGTCTTTTCATTAAAACAAAAAAATAAAGGATGGAGGGGGGGGGGGGGGGGA
>JAODKF010000047.1:5961343-5989583 GCA_026779585.1 Mormyrus proboscirostris
AGAACTGTGAGTCATACCCAGGGAACGTCCACCAACCTCCAGCATATCCAGAGGAGATTCACCCAACAGAACTGTGAGTCATACCCAGGGAACGTCCACCAACCTCCAGCATATCCAGAGGAGATTCACCAAACAGAACTGTGAGTCATACCCAGGGAACGTCCACCAACCTCCAGCATATCCAGAGGAGATTCACCCAAGAGAACTGTGAGTCATACCCAGGGAACGTCCACCAACCTCCAGCATATCCAGAGGAGATTCACCCAACAGAACTGAGAGTCATACCCAGGGAAGATACCCAAGATTCGAAGGAACCTTCTAGGCTGCTACACTGATGCAAGAAAATTCATTTGAAAAAGCAATAAAAACATTAAAATTTAGGGTCAAACAAGTAAAACTCTTGGAAACTCCTCACCGCTCCAAAGCCTGCAAGCCAAGTAGTCCAGGCCGTCTGAGAAACCCCATACCAGCAGGTGATGGACTGGGGGTGTGGGGAAGAGCAGGCCTCCCCCACAGCATCAGCGCGGTCATCCAGAGCCTGAGCCAGGGGTAGCCAATCTTATCTGCAAAGGGCCAGTGTGTATGCAGGTTTTTGGGATAACCTGTAGGTCAGTTATTCAAACCCAGGTGTGAGGACTCTTCAGTCAATCAGTCCTCTAATTAGTAATCAAATGCAGCAAAAACCTGCATACACACCAGCCCTTTGCGGATAAGATTGCCCACTCCTGGCCTGAGCGCAATTGTGTCTGATAGTATGAATTAGCAACAGGCAGTACTAGTATAAAACATTTAAATTTAAATAAAGCACCAAGCCTGGGGCCACTGTTACAGTACAGCATGTCCAAATTAGAGCCATACTGGCCAATTTTGAAGAGCACATCAGCTCAGCCAAAGTTGTCAAAGTTACCAAACATTACATCATTTCATACCGTAAACTGGGGAACTGACTGGTAAACAACAGATTTCAACACAAGCTGTCACCTGGACAGATTTAATTTGATTTTGTGAAATATCACTCCCCAAAATGCTTAACACACCACAACATGTCCAATTAGGTGTCAATTAGACAGCACCGAGTGCTGAACATACTTCAGTCTCTAGTGAATAACGATGCATTTCTTGGTAGGTGGTAGCCATGTTCTCTTTTTCTCAATCTGATCAATTATTTAGGAGAAATCTTTGGAAATCTCTCAGTTCCGGATAAGTGGCTGAGTTCCTGTTTTCTGATGGGTTTTTCTGACAGACAGACATGGACAAAACTCCGAGATAAAGCTCAGTAAGAGCTCAAAGTGAGACAGGATGCATCAGAGGGTACAGAAAACATAACGAGCCGATACTGTGTCTGCAATTACTGTAAAACCGATAAGAGCGTGCATCCCATCAGGCTGACAGCAGGGGCTGCATTTTCCCCCCAACTGGATGATGCTGCTCTAGTGGGTGTGGTCTGTCTCCCCCAATCACGCACCCCAGGTATTGTTCACACACAGAGTCTGGTTCCTCAGAGTGTGGTCTTAAAAAAAGTAATACACTGACGAATCAAACTTCAATGCTCAAAATTCACCCAAGGGCAGTGAGACATTTCCAGCTCACAAAAGCAACGGAGCAACAGCGAGTGCCAGATATTTTCCCAAATTGTCCACGGCCCAGTGCCGTGAACAGGGAGCAATCTCCCAGAGGCGGCTCAAAGCAGGGTGTGTGTGTGCACACACGCCATGTGGCAGCCACCACAGCACACCTGGTCAAGGGGAGGCTGGCAAACCCTGGCCAACATCATTATTCATCATTACCACATTTAGCTATTTACATAATGATATTATTAAACTAACTTAAATATTTACAGTAATACCAATTTATATAGCCAGATTAACAGCACGGTTCTTCAACAGTACTTTCCCCTCCTGTGAGCTGGTCCACAGAACCTCCACTAATATGATGAGAAGGTCTTTTACGTACCTCCACAGCTAGGGCTGTTGCGATCACGTCACGATGTAATTGTGATTGTATGGCATATGCGTAATAATCACCAGGGCTTCAGATGCCGGCTTTTCAGTACTATACAGACGTTTACTTACACCCACAGTTTGGTAAGCAGTTTAGTAATGTGCCTAAAATATTAATGAGATGCGTACTGCAAACCCAAAAGTTAGTGATCTGTATAAATTCGGCATATCCTTCTGTTTAAAACGTGCTGGACTTTAAACTGCCACCACACCACCATCTTTTTACCTTGCTTATCCACAATATCTCCTCTTTCAAAAGATGTTGTGGCTGTTGAGCTGTTCCTTTCTTCACCGCCATTTCAGTGATTTACCAAAACAGTTAGCATGTTGCTCCGCTAACCGAATCTAATAAACAGATACCGAATTTAAGCCGAAATTATACAGACTATTGGACGTCACAGGACACATTTCATTAATATTTTGGGCACACTACTAAGCTGATGACCAAATTGTGGGCTTAAAAAAACATTCATATAGTCCCGAAAAGCCGGCGTACGGCCACTTCTAATCATTTAAAGGAGGGACGTCCTGTAAAACGACAGCCATATCCACATCAAATCATCAACAAGGCTAAATATGCCACACCCACAAAAATCTAAAACAAAGGCAATCAGAGCTTTAGCTGCTACTCCCTCTGCAGGCGCCGTACTATAACCGACACAACAGAGCATCTTTGCCTCTGTTTTCACACTGTCAGAAATAAAAAGGCATTAATAGATGTTTCTGCAGGGAGGCTTATTTAATCAATATGCCTCAGTTTAAAGGGCACAATTAACAGGGCACAGCGATATTAACCCTCTTGATAAAATTACACACCTGCATGTAAAATAACTTACATAGTTTTACATCTATTTTGCAGCAAACAATGGATACATTCAAACACGGCACTGCTCTTTCTTTAAGGGCCCATCTTCCTAGTGGAACTCTAGCTCCACCTTGTGGTCGTACATAGAAAATGGTATCTAGAAGATGAGTTTATCGCACAACGGGACGTGCTACAAAGGCCTAGGGCAGAGCTTGCGCTGTAAATCACACTTTGCCTTCTAATATAGCCTTACAGGAATAGGATCATCTCCTGAGACAGGGGAAACAAGAACATTAAACCGCGAGCGCCTCAGTACTAAGCCCTCCCCTTAGTAATTTACTCGTGATGGAGAGAGGCTGACTCCCGCGCTGACCTGCGAAGCCGAGGCGGTTACTTGAGATGATATACCACCCTGTCCTGCTGAGCCCGACCGTCAACAGACAAAGCATTCTAGCTCGCATATTTCTACGTTCCACACTCGTCTTATCAAGGACACCCAGCCCTGCTAGGGCAGAAACGCCCCAAAGAGATATAAATCCCACCAGGAGTCCTGTCCGGGCGCGTTTTTATCCACCAATCCCACCCCGCGCTTATTTATGTGACACTTAGCTCTAATCTATAATGCCAAAAATACTGAACTGCTACACACAAACCTCTCTACAGGTGTATCTTAACATTCATGCGTGTCAGCCTCAACTGACGGAAACACAATAGACAACACTGTTACATTATTAACAACATTTACATTCATCCATAGGAGCTGCGGGAAAAGCCAGGGGAGAAGGATAGTGGCCGTACTATAATGCCAGGGGGACATAGGGGGAGGATTATTCTGACAGGATTAACAGGTAATTGGCCGTAATTTGGCCCGTCTAGCGGGCACATTGTAACCGGACTAAGTAAATCGCATTTCAGGATATTGATCGTATTATTAAAAGCGGTCTACTTGACATAAACAAACGTTTCCCGTGGCTATTTCGCTTTAATTTCACCCCGCTTCTTTAATCACGGTAGAAGGGAGCACAGTCGCACGACGCTCCAACACCCGTATGGATGACTCCCCTCTGCCGGTCCTGACATTGAAAAAAGGGTGTGAAAAAAACACGAAGAGGGGAAAAACAGAGCGACGCCGCTTACATGCGTCCCCCAGCGCAGTCCCTTAAAAAGTGAGCTGCGTCTCGAGACACAAGCCGTCGTGCGGGGGAGGGGGGTACCTGAAGGAAGCGCGTGACGTAAGCGCTTCGTAACCATGTGAAAAATGGGACAGCGGGGAAGACGGCCGAAGAGCGCGAGGCCATTACAGGGGGGAGGAGATAGTGGTACTGCATCATCATGGCTGCGCTGAACCTTCAGTGAGAATCAGCTTGTAGAAATAAAAGGAGAGGAAGAAAAAAAAATGTTGATGCATTAATGATTCCAAAACAGCATCCTGTTAAAGTACTATTCTCTAGAGCAGAAATTTAACGAACATGACCGCAAGAATATATTATTGATTGAATGACGTCTCATTTTGACAATCTCATTTTGGTTGGAGTCATAGCGCAAAAAAATTGGTACAATACTTAAAACTATTTTGAAATGTAATGTTTTGTAGTCAAACTCTGTTGATGAGGCGTGTATTTAATGAATAAAGCTTGTTAGGGGAATTTGCTAAATACTGCAGTGCATGATGGGTACGATATTTGGATGCTACTTAAATCTGGAAAGGAGGGGGTCCCAGGGCAGAGTGTACAGTTGTTCCGCCACTATAATCAGGTACATCATCATCTGGGTAAAGTAGAGTAAGATGGATGGTGTGTATACAAATGTGCCTTCCAGGGTGGGATTTCAGGCATTATTATGGGATGGGTGTCAGGGTGACTGATACACCGACAGGCTACATGGACAACAGATGGAGTCAGTGAGCATCATCCCTTTAAACAAGCGATGGGCGGAAACCTATTCAGTATTTGGTGATCTGTGTAAGGCCATTTCTAATATGCCGACTGGCTCATCCACAGTGGGGTACTGATATGGTAACTCAGCAAGTGATTTAAAGCGACCTCCTGAAGGAAACAGGATGTCTCTGTCCTGTGGTGAGAAATGAGGAGAGCTTTGAAGAAAGCTACACAATCTGAGGTAGAAGATATGGAGCTGGGGCTCAATCCAACCCTGCTATCCTGCAGAGACGACAGGAACCTCCTGAGGAACCTCCAGGAACCATCATGGCATCTATTAATAATCATAATGTAGGAGGTCCTTCTTATATAGACAAGCAACCTATAAGATATAATCCATCAATATTAATAAAAATGTGAAATTTACTATACTGTAACATGCTTTGCTGCCTAAAGTAGTCCAGAGGGAGCGCTAGGGCCAATACCCAGCTCACGACGCCTGGCATCGCCCGTTGGCAAGCTCCCATGTTCTGCTGTCCTCTCCATGCTGGAGTGGCCCATCCGACTCGCCGATCGCCGTTTTGGCACTGACACAAGCCAGAAGACCTTGAGCGGACGTGGACCTCACAGCGGCAGGGCGGAGAAAGCTCTCGCGGGAGAGACCACCAGTTGCTCCAATAGGGGGCGCTGAGGCATTTGGCCTGATGGTAAGACTGAGAGATGACTAAGTGGGATGGCAGGAAATGGGCTGGGACACCATCCTGCTATTGGTTCCGGGCTCTGGCAGTCCTTACTGTCAGCTTTAGTGTTCCCTAGTACAAACCCTTCCCTTGATCCTCAAGAAGCGACAGGTATCCTAGGAGATAAGGAACTGTGGTCAGAAAAGGCCCGGTTATGATCCAAGGAAGGAGTGCATGAGGCTGCATTGTTCAGTAAGAAAGGGGTTCAGGTCTAGATAAGCAGTCAGGGAAGCTGCTTTCTCAGCACACAGACTTTTCACGTCTGCCCCTCGAGATGATGCCACTTGGCTGGGTCAAGAGACCCAGAGCCCCGACAGGCTTCAGTACCAGGCATGCAGGTGTGGCACCAGTGAGCCAAGCTGCTCACAGTGATGCCTAAGAATCTGCAAGACGAGTATGTATGGAATCCGTATGGGTGCAAGGTGGGCCTCACAAGGACACTGAGACTGGGCCGTCCGCACGGACTCGTAACAGCCAGGCCTCCGCCGTCTGGGTCAAATTACAATCCTGTTTTTCAGTAGATTATGGAACTTCTGCGAGAAACAGTGGAAGACTAAACGTCTCTCCAATGGTGTGCAGACAAACCAACAGCCACCCCTAGGATTGTAAAAAAAACTCAGCAGTACAGCTAGAAAGTTGTAGTGAGGCCCTTCCTGATAGGCCTACAGCTTACTGCACAAGGACAGTGGGCAGTGCTGGCTTAATGGTTAGGGAAATGCACAACTGAAAGATAGCTGGTTTGAATCCCCCACCAGCAAGCACTGCTCCCCTGTGCTGAATTAGCTGCCCCCTGCTATGTCACAATGTCACATATGGGTTAAATGCAGAGGAAACATTTCGTTGTTGTGTACTGTGGTGTGTCATCAGTGACCACTGATCACCAAATTCTACTTCGACAACTCGAATTATTGCAGTCTTGTAGTATTTGAATAATAATGATGTTTTGCGTGAGAATGCAGACAAGAAGAACATCCGCCATGGCTAGCCCGTCCTATTTACATGGACTAGGATTCCTGAATCTCAAATGCCACAGTACACGAAATGTAGCCCGTATGAACTATTCATGAGCGTCCAGGTTAACGTAGCGCTCTTCTTGCACCCAGACCCTGAAACACAGCCCAGCGTCCCGGAAGCTCCATGCTACAGCGGAATCCGGAGACCAAAACTGAGGTGATGGAGAGGATTAGAGGGGATTATGGATGAAGAACAGGCACCTGCCAGTGGCCGGACCTTGAGGACCAGTTTATGGGGCTTTGATTGGCAAAACACATCCAGATTTGTAGCAGTATGAGAAAAAGCATATTTCTGGAAGAAGGGAGACATATTACTCCCAGAGCTCATACCTTTTGAAATAGCTTCAAGTTAAATTCTGACTACCATTCCCTATAGCTTTATGAGAAACCGATACTGAAATATGCATTTGTAATACATATATAATGGCACAGATGAATAAAATAACGGGAGGAAGGAAGGTTTTTGCAGAAATACGTCCTTGCGGAGACAGGACTGGGGCATATGTTTGTGGAAATGCACCGGGTTTAAAGTGACCAGCACCATCCTGCATCCGTTACCCACACCCCTTCCCTATAATTACCAATGCCGTAATAATTTCGATTAAAACTTTGAAATGCGACGAAAAGAATTGCGACTGGATTATTAATGATTAGTGGATGAAGGGATGAATGAATGAATGAATGACCTATTAAATATTAAAGAAGGCATGCAGAAGTCATTCAGTCTATCCAAGGGGCACAAGGGGCTAAAGCACGGTATCGGTACCGATGTCTGAAAACACCTCCCAGTACCTTTAGCTTCACAGTCAGCGCAGTATTTGTTGTCCTCTTCCCGCAGCATTTTGGACAAGATCGCCTGGTGCTGCTCGTTCAGCTTCTGGGCCTTTTCCCTTTCCGATCGGGTCGCCATCTCTCTATCCCTCCGTCCCCCCTGCGTCGCTTCTCTCCGACGAAACGCCGACACCTACTTCCCTGAAGCAGCAGTCAGTAAACCGGGCCGGCTGATGAGCAGGACCATCCCCCGGAGCGCAGGCACCGAGGGCAAGGCGGCGTCAAATATGGCAAGGGGTTGGCAAGCGCCCGGACTTGGACCTGGACCCGGAACCGGAACCGCTACGTAGCTGGTGCCGGAGAGATGGCCGGCTGATCCAGCGACAGTCAGTGATAATAAATACACTTGACTGGAGCCGGCGCAGTGTTTGCCGATGGGAAAGGTGCGGTTTCAGTTACGTGCCTGACGTCTGTGTGACGGGGGCCGGCAGGCAGTCCGCTTACTGCGGCTGAATGGCAGCACGGCTGAGTAAAAGCGGCGCGTCTGCAGTACCGGCTACTGACGTTTCCAGTCCAGGGGATTAAAAACTATCCGCACACACTGATGGTTTATAACAGCGATTACAGGGTTACCAACTCTCGCGCATCTGGCGTGACACTCTCGCTTTCAGACTCACGCATGAAATCTTACGGCAAATTTATTTTATTCCATTAAGTAAAATTAGCGTTGGGCAATTTGCAAACCCTACAGAGTATTTACAAGGTAATAAAACTGTTACGTACATGTAAATGTATGTACAGACTTGTCTCAAATTGAAAATCTCCCTCCAGCCAACTAACCAAAGTTGGTCGCCCTAGCAAACGTGAGAGAAGCTGAAATTTCACGAATCACCAACAATAAAATTAAACGTCTAATGTAAACAAATATTCATTGAATATGATGCTCATATTCCAATAATTGTAATGTTATAATTTAATATTTGAGCTGAATAAAGACCTGTCTTCATTTACTAAATGTTTTAAATCTATGTCAGTTAAATACTGGCTCTATTGATTTATAAAAAAAATATAATACATTTGTAAAGAGCATCTGGTGTGCAAGCACATCTATAGTTGTGAGGGAAAAACTGGAATTAACCAGATTTCTGAATGAATGACTCCTAAAATGTCATATGAACTTCTTGTAAATCATAGAAACAAACAGCACACATTGCAGAATCCTTATTATTAAGGTTATAGACTCATAGATAGTTAAGTCAACTCTTGTATTTGGTAATTAGTGGGATGTCCTTCATTGGCAGCAACCACATCCAGATGGTCTCTCTGCTGATCAGGCCTGTACTGTAGTTAGGAGGTATTCTGCACTTTCCTCTATAGAGCACTGTTTCAGTTCATGTACATCTTTGGGCTGATTCAGATCACACCCCATCATTGCCATGTGACTAAGGTCAGAATGTGGTCATAATAAACGAATTTTTTTCTGCTCTCTGTGTAACTTTTACTCTTGTTTTGAATCACTGTCATGTTCCTCAGCTTCTAAGTTTTAGACCAGACATCCTGACATTCTGCAGATACATCTTGGAAATCATTCACTCCCCAATGACTGCAAACTACCTGGCCGCTGAGACAGTCCTACACCATGGGAACCTCCTCTACCGTGGGAACCTCCTCTACCGTGCATCACATTCAGGATGAGGCTTTGCAATGGTTTGTTTCCTCCAAACATTTAACAACGTTTGACTCTTGTCACATCGGTCCACAGAACGTCATTCCAACAGAGTCACAAACCGCAGATGGTGTTCGGCAAACAAACAAAAGAAAAGTAATTTTCTTCTCAGTGGCAGTTCTAGATGATTTTAACTGGGGGG
Source organism: Mormyrus proboscirostris (assembly GCA_026779585.1). Classification (NCBI taxonomy): domain Eukaryota; kingdom Metazoa; phylum Chordata; class Actinopteri; order Osteoglossiformes; family Mormyridae; genus Mormyrus; species Mormyrus proboscirostris. The sequence goes on from JAODKF010000047.1 coordinate 5,970,418, forward strand.
GGGGGTAAAATGGGGGCAGTTGTTCTGATGGGGGACACATGCATTTGATCTTAATTCCTCTTCCTCCAAGTATTGCTTACACTATAGATTGCCAGCATTCAGAAGCAAAAGATCATTATGAAAACTGATAAGCTATTTATGCAGCTATGCCGTAATCTTTTAGATTTCACAAATGTGTAACTCGCTGGTTTCTTGACTGTCTTGCTTCCACAAGCTTGATTATTTTGTTTGCCGTTAACTTCGCTTTTCACCAACTTTACTCGCCCAGTACAGCTACACTGACTCCGTCAAAAAAATGTTTTCATTAATATCAAATTATCAGTATAAAATCTTCTTACAAATTATATCTGTAAATAAAGGTGATGCGATTGCACTACCTGTGTTTATCAACAAAATTAAGATGTCAATTTCTACTGTAGAAGTTAGGACACCCTCACACTCATATTTTAAATGCCTAGAATTAGATTCAGGTGCACATCAGGTGAAAATGATTAGAACAATGTTACAGAACATTTTGGTGGAACCTGTCCTTTTTAAACCAGACATTTAGTTTGGTTTGCTCTTGATTGTTGAAGTGAGTGATGTCACCATGGTTTTGGTTTGCTCTTGATTGGAAGTGAGTGATGTCACCATGGTGAAATCCAAATAGTTTTCTGTGGCCTCTATGGAGTGTGGATGACTGTCTATTCCAATGGGTCACTGCATGTTTAGTTTGAGACTTCCCCCCCCAAAGAATGTCCCCTTAGATTTAATTATTCAAACACATCAATCACGTATTCAAATCAGTACTGTCTTTAGTAGATAAACATAGCACTGACATTATGTACATCTCGTACAGCAAATGTATTACTTATAAAGCACTTACATTCTGCAGTACAGCTAAAGGAATTACACTGCAAAATCCTAAAGAACTGTTACACTGTTTTCCTCTAGACGCTTTTTATTTATTCTAAGCTAAGAAAAGATCAGCATTGACAATAGGTGATATTAAAACCAAATAAATAAGTTTATCACAGAACATATACAGGAAGCTTATATACAGTTTAAAAAAAAAAACAGAATATTGATTTCAAGGTGCAATAGTTGTGTATAAATGCCCAAGCCCAATTATAAAGCACAGCACAGACTACACATCATATCGAGATATTTTACAATATATCTACAGCATGAATTTGTCACTGTCACTAATAAAAGGCCTCCAAGCGAATTTTGACAGAATCCTCCGGATGTCTGGACGCGATTCCATATCGGAGCAGCATCTCAATGTACGGCGGCCAGAAGCTCTCATTCATCACCACGTAAGGCTCATGAGGGGTCTCTACCGTCTTGTTCATGAGCAACTGTCAGGGTTACAGGAAGCAGAAACCCAGTGAGGACACGGACTGTGACAACAAAACAGGCATTTCCAAACCAGATAATACTGCATCAGGTGAACCAGAGTGGACATACCTCCAGGATATCGTGGAGAGATATAAGGTCTGCTCTTGGCTCCGTAAGAAATTTCTGCGTCAAATTGATTTCATTAACTGCAATACCTTTTCATCAGACAGAACAATAAGGAAATATAAAAGAAGCGGCATCGAGATGAGGATCTCACCTTCTTCCTTTTACTGCCCTCCTGAGGAAGTGGGAAATGTTCCTCCAGTATGTCGCTAAGCGTGCTCAGCAAGTTATCCTGGAAATCTTTCATTCTCTTAAGTTTTTTCTTCATGTCCAGTAAAACACTAGAAGTGTATTGCTGTGTCAGTCAATCAAAAGATGACATGCTAAATAAACATACAATGTGCTGTCTTACCAATTTAGCTAACGCCCTACTCCCAGAAGGGAAAACAAACAGAAAATTAGAACCCACTCCAGGGGCCCATAATATGATGCAAGATTCATGGATTAGCCAGATAACTTATTGGATTTAAGGTAGCTTGCGCTAAATGTAAGTGAATAGAGGAAAAGTCCATTTAAAGTGGAGAACCTTCATTTAAAGTGGGGTTTTGTGTTTACATCAAGCCATCAGATGTACACATACCTTGTTTCTGATAGTCTCTCATTTTCTTCCTGCAATGCCTTTACTTGTTCAGTAGCTGCCTTCAACACCTCCTCCTTTTCTTCTAACCATTTCTGCTCACTGCAAAACAACATGCTCACTGGACGTCCGCCTAGAGTCTTATAGTTATTTCACTTTCCATCTTTGCCACATTTAAATGTGAAAATACAAAGATGAGACCAGACCTTTTTAACACCTCTCTGAGTTTATCCCTCTTCGCTTGACAACAAGACAAAACCATCTCAAGTTGGGCATTCAGCTGAGACAACTATAAAACAAGTAAGCAGAGAGAAAAAATATATCAGTGTCGATGTTTTAAAGAAATAGTTGAAAAAGTTTCCAACACCAATACAGCCATCAGCATTTAATAATGTTATATTCAAGGCCTCCCCTTCATAAACTGATGTTAAGATACAAGAAAACCAACATTTGTTTGCAAGTAAATTTAATTACTTTACTCTTATACAGATTTAGGATGATAAACATTAAAATATTAGCAAATTTATCCAACAAGCTTAATCAAGAGATTCGTCATTTCTGTTTCTTTCCAATGTAGTAACCGTGAAACTGACATCAGAAATGGCCAGAATCTTCAGAAATCTAAAGCTTTAAACGATTGCTATATAAATGTCAATTCCTGAAAACCTCAAATTAGGCAAGAACTTACCTCCTCTCTTCCCACGGAGAGTAACACTTCAGGATTTACGGACAGCACTGGGGACCGAAAATGACAGGCCAGTTTAAGAGACACTTTTCCCCTTACATCATTTACTCAACATATAAGTCACAAACATCGTTTCTGGCGTTTAATTGTCACGTACATCTTGGCTCACTCTCTTCCCACTGCTTCAGCTCTGCCGTCAAAGTATTTATCCGGTTCTCTGTCTGAGGCAACACAGAATTAAGGGTTGTTCTCAGATAGATGCAACTGTGTTCTGAATCTTAATGTAGTTCTTATTTAGGATTTGCTGGGAGCACACTGCGAGTTTTTCTTGTACAATACCACAGTACTTTTTAAAAGCATGCAAGCCATAAAACAACAGCATACAACATACCTCATTTAACTGGTTTTCAGAAGAGTCCGCTTCTGTCACAGCGATGTCATTCTGAAGCTGGGGGACGTATGACAAAATGGACGAAGGTGTTAATCTCATCCACACATGAAGTCGCATGTAAATTAATACAACCGCAAATCCACACCTGCTGCATGTGGTTAAACTGCTCGTCACATTCATCCAGCAGCTCTTCCCACGCAGCCTCCGAGCACTGCTTGCTGACCGGGAGGTCTGGCGGCAGGATGCCCTGGTACCCTGACATTTGCTTGGAAAGAGCCTTTGCCTGACAGAAGGACCGTTAGAAAATTTATATAGTGCCGGTGTAACGGCGTCATGGAAAAAGTGAGCCAAATAAAAGGCAGAAAACTTACATTTTCAAGCAATTCATCCGGATCCTGCGCAAAAGAGGAATACATAATCGTTAAGTGGCGACTCGAATACAATTCTATGCTATCGAGCTAGTTAGCTTTGCAGTTCCTCCGTCAAAAGGGATATTACAGCTAATTCTGCCGATAGATCAAAACCAGGTAAATAATTCATGATTGGAAACGATTTTAAAAAAACACTCACCATTTATCTAAGCGGCAACAGTTTCAAAGGACGACAATCTAAGGTTTAGCTAGCCGGAGCAGCCGCCCGCATCCAAAATACGAAAAAGCCGCCAATGTTTCGGGTTGTGACGTCATAGCGGAAGCGGAAGTGCGTGTCGCCTATAGCGGTGTCACTTTTCATTCGCGTAGTGTAGAAGCATTCAGGGTCTGTGTCAAAGTCAGCTGGTAATATTCCAATGTCCTTAGATAATTTAATAAGTCAGAGACGAATAAATTACAGTTATCTGAAGATGGTCAATGGCGTCATTTAGTGGGCTTCTTCTGTATTGCTTGCAGTACCTTTTCCTCAGTGTTATTAATACTAGAGTAACAGAGTAATAGAGTAATTTTATTTTTATTTTATGATCCAGTTATATCATCCCATGTTTCACTGAGCGTAATAATGCATAAAAATTAATTTTGAATCATGATACTAGTTGTGCCTTTATTATTTTAAAGATTTGTGTAGTTTTTTGCCGATTTGTAAAGTAGCCTACCTGAGCACAGATAAAAATGTGGGATCCAAGCAAAGCAAAACATAATGTAGTTTACTAATGTCGCCGTGTACACATTGCTGTGAATTCATAAATAATAATCAATATATATATATATATATATATATATATAAACCAGGACAAACTGCCTAAAGAACAGTTTTTATCCAGAAGCAATCATGGCCTTAAACTCTAAACAGAACTGTTAATTTTTCATATTCATATATATGCAATATGTATAGTTAGTGCAATGAGTATATTTTGTAATATATTCTTTTATTACTCATGCCTCACATTGAGTCGCCTGCACAGTTATGCAATTTCATTGTGAAGTGAAGATAAAGATTATCTTATCTATCTATCTATCTATACATACATGTATATATATATATGTATTAGGCCTTTGGAATCCTGACGTATTGGAAAATTCCACATTCATGTATAAAATGGTGTAGATAAGTCTCTGACGCACTTGTGGAATCAAGGAATGTGTGGTGAGAATGGTTTCTCCATTTTGTGATTTCAGAAACTTTAATATGTAAACCACCGCAAGCATACATGTGAAATTGTAAAGAGCTAGAAAAATTCGATATAATAACACCCTTTCACATATATGACTAAATGCACACTCTGTATCATGGAATATATTGAGATGGCACCAAAATACTAAAACAGTGGAAACAAAAAATAATTATTTCTAATAAAATAATTTCTTAGCATGAACAATTTGAAACATTCGACTTGTTCAATATGTTAAAATATATTGCCTCTACTCAGGATAAACGGCTTCCTATGAGTGTAACACTAGAGAATTATCATTTTAAGTACATTCAGAAACAAAATAATTGAATCTTACTGTAGAGATGACATCTAAAACATACACAGAGAATGGTTTGTACTGGGGGCCTTCACTGGTCTTTTCATTGCATTTTAAGAAAAGTGAGAACTAAGTAGTGGATGTTGAGAATTCACCTAAACACCTTCTACTTTGTTTTTTTTTTTTTTTTTGAATGGCAAATGTCTGGTCCCCATTTGTTTTTGTTTTAGGAGTGGATGGGGTTTGAAAAGTCCCTGGTTGATGCACCAGAAACCTTTACAAATGGATGATGAAATGAAACCTTGCATTCCTGCACTAATGGAGACGGAGACCCTGGGCTGTCTCACACACACTGCTGCACGTCTGCATCTGCTCAGTGTTTGGAAAGCGCTGCCATTCCCACAAGGCTCAAAATGCAAGGAAGAAAAGCACAGGCCACCTCCTAAAAGGGACAGACTTACAGTCTCTGAAAGATATGCTATGAACCACACTCATTCCATACAGTAGCCTAAAGACATTTGTCAAGGCAATGCATTTGTAATTATAAAGTTTTAATGTTTTTAAGTGCTATATAATTATTCCAAGGTTGATTTTCATTTTATACTTATATGCACTTATATGATAAGTACAACATCAAATGTATTTTAACAAAAAACAAATATAAACAGATGCATGTTACATTGTAAAACAAGACATTAATGAATCAATTATATCTCAAATTCTGGAGAATTCTTTGAAACATGCTCTCACAATGAACTGATATCACATTTTCTTTCTTTTGTGAAAGCATAATATGTGAAATTAATGATATGGAGATTTTATATAGAAATAAAACTAATTCAGAAAAATAAGTACTTTAAATATCTCATTCTGAATATCACTAACTTCTTTTTAAACAAATCTATCACTTTGTCTTCTTGATGAATTACACATTGAATGTGCTGGGAAAGGTTGTTCATTTTTTCTTACAGCTGTGACTTTCTCTTCAGTTTTTTTTTATCTTCCATTTACTTGCTTTCACCATTATACACCATTGCTAGATCGAGGCCATTTTTGATTAATTGTTGTAAACATAATACAGCTGTTGTGTAGCTATTTATTTTCAGGGAGACACAATTTCCATGTGTCGACTCCTCTAATCACAAGTGGACACGCTGCTTATATTGCCAGGTCTCTCTGTCCACGGCTGAAGGTTCTGAAGAGCAAACAAGGAGCTGTTCTGCAGGCAAATAGGGTCGGGGTCTTCTGGCTCTTCCAGAGATTTCTGGAAGGCTTCCTGTTGGAGTTGCAGGAGGATTCGGTTGGCCTGCTGCCGCTCTGCTTCTCTCTCCTCTGCCGTTTGCCGTCTAACAATGAATGACATCAAACACAGAGAATGTCACATTGGCAAGTTGTGACTGCTACTGAGGGAAGTACTAACAGGATGACAGCAACTTCTCATTGCATTCACCCCAACTGTAAATAATAAGCAAGCCTTTGGTAATATTATTAAATCACATTCTACAATCAGAATTACAGAATTAGGTGATTAGTGGTCATTGTCAACACACCACAGCACAGCACACAGTGCGCAACAACGAAATGTGTCCTCTGCATTTAACCCATATGTGACTTTCGTGACATAGCAGGGAGCAGCTAATTCAGCGCCCGGGGAGCAGTGCTTGGGGACGGTACCTCGCTCAGGGTACCTCAGTGGTGACTTGCTGGTGGGGGATTCAATCCTGCAATCTTTCGATTACAAGTGAGCTTCCCTAACCATCAGACAGCATAGATACCTTTAAACGTTATACTGTATTGTTAATACACTTCAGTACCATTTCAAAAACAAAATTATCCACCAATAAAACAAATACACCAGTCACTTCCAAATTATTATTAATTCTAACATTCAATACAAAATAACTAATAAAGAACCTATTCTCTTGCTGGTAAAAGAAAATTACTATAGACCGCGAGAAGGATAATTTAAAAAGCAAAGTTATCTATTGTCTGATGTGTTACAAATTTCACACACTGTAATCTTCGCTGGTCACCACTACTGCGCCCCCATGTGGCCAATCTGCATTTCATTCACCATTCCATATACATTTTTATTCTAAAAAAATCACATCACAATATCCAACTTGTTAGCATGATAATATGCAGGATCTTATGTGTGCAGTAAGACAGACAAGATGGAGGCTATGTACTGAATGTATATGTATTTATAAAATTAGCGATGTGTAAATACGCTGTACATAACTTAATGAAACAAATCCACTTTTTAAAATGCCCAATTACAGTAGTATTACTACTTTTTCACAGAGACAGTCCTCTGTTACTGATATAAACAGTTACTTAGGTGCAGTGCCTCAAAATATTAAAATGCAGTGTAAATGAAAAAAAAAACATGTTTATATGTTTTAAATATAAAACCATACATATAAAAGCAAACATTATCCTGCTTGGTCTGGAAACCCAGCATATTTAATGTAAAATACATACTATATTTACTCAATGCTTCCATCCATCTTCCAGTGCCTGTCATGCGTTACAGGGATATTTTATGCAGCTGTTTGTATTTGTCTATTTTATTTATGGATTTATTTTATTTATATATTAATTCATTCAGGAATATTTTATTTATATATTCATGACTTACCTGTATGTTTCTTGTTACCTTTATCTCACATGCATAAAAATGAAAAACTTACAGGCAGGAGTAAAGAGATTCTGAGGTTAGTAAAGAGATTCTGAGGTTAGTACAGAGATTCTGAGGTTAGGGTCAGTGTGTAGCATTGATACATTAATTTATAAGGACAAGACCAAATATGGACATAAAATTACCCGACTATGTTACACTTAATGTTTCAAAGAAGTTTATCCCCTCAGACTTTTTGGTGGATTTATGGCTCTTACCATATTTTCAATACAACTTTGCACCAGCGTTTTGAGGGTATGATGTTTACTAATGGCATATTGTGTGTTTGAATACCGAGCATATAAACCTGCATAGGACACAGCAGATTCCATGTATACACTCTGTTTATGCCATGTGCCTTTACCTCTTGCCTTATATATGTAAATATATTTATACTGGATATGTCTCCATATACTACATTTTTGTGCTTAGAGTTTATATGTGTATTTGTATGACATTTCTTTTTTTAATTTATATTTTGTAATTTTCCATTGCACAGTATAATCTGTTGTATAGATCTGCATTTCTCTGTATATGTTGTATACATGACACTAATAATTCTCTTGATTGGTAGCGGAGCTAAAAGATGTAGAAAATATCCCATTAAACTTGTTTCTCTCAAAGCGTAATTGAACATTACATTGAATATTGAGTTAATTATATGGATCAGAAAGGAATCGAATAAAAGAAGCTGGGATTTTAAAAACCAAAACAATAATTCTGTCATTTTGAGTGAGACTGTTACTATTATGAAGCAATTAAATTAAGAAAAAAAGCTTGACTTGTTTATCTGAGAAGGTGAACTCTGTCACACTTCCTAGAATCAATGGATTAACTCAAAATAAAAGAAAATCTCAAGTGTTATGCGTTTGTCATTCGATTATCCATCCACTCATTATTGATGTCAGAATTAGTGTTATTATTAAAATATTGTGTTTTCTATGTAGTTACCTGCATATATTTCAATATTTATGATAGGATGATCGCTGCAGTCAACGACCTATCAATAATTAATGAACTACATAAATAAAGTGCAAGTGCATGTTCACCCAGTACCGGTCCTAGCCAATGTGACGCCCCCTGTCCGAGGCAAAGTTAAATTGACTGGTTAATTGGTGCCTCCTCAAAAGTTGGCGCCATAGGCGGCCGCCTATATCGCCTTCAGGTTGCCCGGCCCTTCTTTCAATTGTCGTCATATGTTTGCCAAGTTACTGTTTAAGCTTTGAATACTCTATAGTTTAAATCACTGCGATCGGTGATAAATTGCGAAACAGCCTAAAAACTCTCTTTCATGAGACACCGTATATTTGAAGGTAACTTCACCTCTTTAGGAATTTCCCATAAACGGAATAAGATTTATAGCATTATTATTGGAAATGTTCTCGGAATTCTGTAAGCCCTGTCACTGTGATTAATGAGGCACAAAACAGTTATTTTATGAATAACCTAACTGAATGTCCAGTCTTACCTCCACTTAGTCCTTCTGTTTTGGAACCATGTTTTGACTTGCCCATCAGTCATTTTAAGTGTTTTTGCCAAACCTGCTCTCTCTGCAGACGCCAGGTACTTTTGCCGGTGAAACCTTTTCTCCAGTTCACATATCTGATGTCTGGTGAAGGAAGTTCTAGGTTTTTTCTTCTTCGACGGGCTCCGGTTCTGGTACGGATGACCTGCACGGCGTGTGGAGGGTGAGAGCGCCGCTGGATTGGGATACAGACGCAAACGGAGGCGGCAATATCAGCAGGCCAGCAACACAGCTTCGTGGTTGAGACTTCCGAGGAAGAAAACTAGCAGGACTTATCAGATGGTCTCAGTGTTATAACCTACTCGCCAGTGCATCAGCTTTCAGCGATATCTGGCAAGGTAGACGGGAGCACACGTATTGCGTGGTTAATAAAAACGTTCTGAAAACGCACTTCAGCGCCTTAACAGGCCTTATTTTCACTCTACCTAATTATCACCTCTTCCAATACGTATAGTGTAAGTGCGCACTGATGAATGTGACCTTGCATACACGTTAAAAATAAAATTTCTATATGTTACCGAAGAAATTAAAATAAGAAATTAATCTAACTAAGGTCCAGTTCAAGTCCACCAGAGGTTTAGTTATAATAAAAATATTTTAAAAGATGTTGAGTATGCTATCCAGCTACTGAATGTATATGTATGTGTTTGGATACGCGCGCACATACATACATATATAATACATATGTACTGTATTATATAATAGGCCTATTCATATACACGCTTTCCTTTGTGTTTGTTATTTTAAAATGTGTCATCCCTTCCACAAGGGAAGTCAATGTTACATTTCGCAACCTTGACTAGAAAGAAATAAAAATAAAATTTAATATTCTTGGAAGGATTTTAATGATACGCCAACAGCAATATGGCATAACCACAATGACCTTAGACGTTTAGGGACGTCCTGTTAACCAAAACATTGTTGGAATTCTGTTAAATTAAAATGTCAGAGAAAGGGTATTAATTTTGTATAATTCTTCTTATTATCGTATAGCTGTCATGATGAAATATAATTGTATAGCTTATATAAGGCCTATATATAGGTTATTGGGTATTTACTTTGTTTTCTTAGGCCTGTATCTGGTACATAACTGTGAACTGTGGACAGTTTCGGCATGTTCGATTGGAAGAAAAACTCTTCCGGCTAAACGTAGCCTGCAGGTACTCAGTTCATATGGTACAACTATCTTTATAAATTATAGGCTATCTCCAGTTATCTAGGGAGAATCCAATTACCATGAGTATTATTACACTCTTTCAAAATTTAGTCCTTACTATAGAAATTCGCGATGAAAATTATAATTATATATAAAGTATATTTGACGGACATTGTCGCACAATTGAAGAATTTACATATCACTTCAAAATAGAAACCTTACCGCACAATACGTAAAATAAATTAATCAACATAACGAGTAATTAAAAATTATACTGGATTTATGATTACTTACATGTAAGTCTTTCTTTTGTGTGTCTTCTATTGCTTGACATCCACGGAAAACTTAATCCCGCCAGATTATTAACTGTATTTACGTTTTGGGGACTTGACAGCGTCGTAGCACCGGGAGGCGCCGATGAATAAAAACTATTTAGCGGTCGGTGAGCAGCAACACTGATGACTCCGGCTTGGTTCGCGTTATGCCCGTGTATGTTTTTATCCATATTCACATTGTACGAGCCAATTAAAGATGTACTTCCGCAAGAGCTGCTGTTGTATCCCGTAGTATTACTGATGCCATAGTTACCAGTCATCGTGCTGTAAGCAGTACTGACGATGCATCCCAAGCCATAGTCGGGATCCTGAAGTCTGGAGTTGGAAACCGTAAAACTCCCCTGTTCCGCATGGTTCAAAATGTGATCAATGCCAAAATTTATAGCGTCCGTATGGGTCTGGAAGAGATTACTTCCAGTTTGATCCATAGTTTCTGGAAGAGTCCGTGTGCGCTAAAGTTTTTGCGCCTCTCGTTTTATTAGGAGATAACGGTGTTTGAAGGACGCTTTGGTATTTGTAAGATGTGTGCACGTCGTGGGTCTGTGATGGCTCAACTGAATCTTACTTTTGTTCTTCGCCCTTTTGTTTTGTAGAGCAACGGAAGCATCAATCAAAGTGGGCTGGGCGACATTAAGGCTCTGGTGTTTTACTTTTAAACCCAATTGGCTAAAATATTAAAGATAATTTTATGAAACAAGTAACTTCGCTATAATGAATAAAAACCCGGACCCGCAGTAACAACGTCGTACAACTCCAATCAAACAATGAAACAGCCGTCAGAGTCAAATATCACTAAATTAAAATTGCATAAATGATACCATAAAAGATTGGATGTTATTGATTTTACATATATTTGTGAAAAGTTAACTAGATGTAGCGTAAAATTGGGAATAAAACGTTTAGAGTCTAACATGACTTACTTGAGTGGAAAATGACGACTTTCATCGATCAGGTGACAGATTACATCTATACATCGCAAACTTAAGAAAACTTGTGGAATGATCGTATTTTAACCACTTCTCAAGCCACAATCTATCTATCTAGTTATTATTTGTGGTACATTTTTGAAATTGGATCTACTTCTACTTTTATATTTTATGTTTGTACATGTATATGAATTAAAGGAATGTCATTTAAATTTCATGGCCTGCATTCAGTGTAAACCGTACAACATTTCTGCTTTTCGTATTGGCCTAATGATCGATCAAGGGATCTAAGCTTCCCCGCAGGGACAGCGCCACTTTAAATCAGGACTGCGGAGAGGGCCAGTGGGAACGCCAGAGAGAAGGGCGCTGTAGAGAATGCAGCATATCCCTGGATGCAGCTACAGCAGTTCCTTAAGAGTAGGGGTTCCCAAACTTCCGATGTTCATTTACGTCGTACAAAATTTTCTCAGACTGGTGAAACATCTGCGCGGGGAGTTGGTGCCACTGTACTTCCAAGGTTGGGAAGCCCTTTTCTGGGTTCAGTGGATCATTCCCTTGTGCCCCAGTAACAATCAGCTGTCTTTGATCTATAAAGGTCGCATACATCCTATAGGCACATCCTGAAATCTCCGGGATCCGAATCACAAATCACAATTTCTTTCTTAGCTTGTCAGATTTAAGAGAGTCTGGGCTAAATGTAAGGCTCCCAGCGTTCATTCGATTCACCTCAAGAATATTTGCTACACTTGCAAAAATAAGGTAAAAATTTGTACCTTGTCACTGGGGCTGTATCCTTAAGGGTCTGAGAATTGTACCCTTAGGTGAAGGTAAGTGTACCTTGGACTCTGAGGAACATTTCTGTACATTGATGGTATGTTAATACTGTTTGTACCTTTGTTCCATTTCTGTACCTTAAAATGTACGATTACAAGGGTACAGCCCCAGTGACATGCAAAGGTACAAATCAGTACCCTTTTTCTGAGAGTGTATATTTGCTATGTGATTGTGAATGTGCCCTGCGATGGGTCAGTGCCCCATCCTAGGTTATTCCCTGTGGTGCACCAGTAGCTTCTGGGATAGACCACAGACTCCCGTGACCCTGAATAGGGCAAATGAGCATAGAAAATGAACGAACAGCAGTCTAGTTCAGAAATATTTGACTTTTTTTTTTTCTGTCGAGTGGCTTCCTGTAGCTCATGGGAAATGTCCCCGGTTGCCCCCCCTGTTCAGTAAGCATGTGGTGTCGCTCATCTCTTGACAGAGAGCTTTGCCCTTTGACCCCCCCGAGTTAGTGAGCTGCCCCGCCATTGGATCTTCTGCCCCACTTGCCTCCCGTTCCCCGACATCCTGTCATCAGTAGGCAGGAGGAACGGGAACAGCGTCCCTTTCCCATCCTGGCAGCACAAGCCCAGCTGGGAGATGTTCCAGTCATTAAGACAGATTGGCACGTCCTGTCGACTTCTGCTTATTTCTGTAAATCTCCATAAAATCATTACACGGAACAAAGCTTCCTCCCATTTTTGAGTTAATGTACAGTAATAACTGAGGCAATTACTCACCGAATCATTTGGAAAGCTGTTCTTTGGTGAGGTAGCTTTCATAATAATTCCTCTTAAAAGGCAAATAGTTTTGAAGGGTTGCACAGCTCACCCCTTTGATGCAGGGAAGAGTCTTCCTTGACTGGCTTTCTAGTGACATTCCAACTACTGAAACCTGTTCATCGATCGCCATTAGTGGATTGTCCAGCTGGGCTTAGGGGTGTAAAGAACAGTCTGAATGTAAGGTACTTCCACTAGCGCGCACACACACACACACACACACACACACACACACACACACACACACACGCTCTGAAACATGCTGTATTGCTAACTGCATATAAAACAGTAAGAGTCACCATATTAACATGGCAGATACAGGAAATGTCACACTCAAACCTGCATCAGCCTTCTGACAAAAAAGATATAAACTGGAACTGTGTATAAAAGAATATGACATTACTGGAACATAGGCTGAAAGAAAAAGGTCAAAAGTCAAAGTCAAGCGGCCTGAGTGAGGTTTCCTCTGCAGAGAGTTCACTCTCCCTCATAGAGTGAGATATTGAGAGATCTGATGGGACGTTTATGTGATGCCGTTCTTTTGGATCCAGAGGAATCAGCTGATGTGGTTCAGACATCTTATGAAGGAACTTCTTGATCCAGGAATCTGGGCACTTTCTGGGTTCTTACACATCCTGGAAAACCCGAAGTACTTGTATTTTTGAAATGCATTTTCCAGTCATGGAAGAACCATGGAAAATGAAAAAAAATGTCCACATGTTCTGGAAAAAAGGGTTTTAACTGATTTCAAATCAGAATCTCACATTTGATCACATTTGCATGTGCAACTGATCAGAATTACCATATTTATCAGAATATAAGGGGAGGAAAAAAATTCAATGAATTTTTGTGTAAAAAAACATCGAGTTTAGGTTATTCTTTGACAGCAGCCTGTGTTTGACCAATAGGGTCTAGCTGCAGACGCCTGTAGAGTGGAGCTCCACTGGAAATACGTCACCTCCACAGGAAACACGTGATCTTTACGGGCATAAGGTGGAGCTCTGGTTAGGGTTAAGGTTAAGGTTAGTGTTTATTCGCTGTAAGGTGGAGGTGACGTATTTCCGGTTGAGCTCCACTCTACAGGCTTCTGCAGCTGGACCCTTCTCTGTTTGACTGCAAAATCTCAATTTTAAAGGTGACTTCAATGGAATCCTACAGTGAAGTGTAATGTAAAAGTGAGTGTGAGTCATAAAAATGTCCTGGAAAATGATGTCTGGAAAAGAGTGATCAGACCCTGATGAGGTGTGGGTCCTGGGGCACCTAGAGGGATCATATCTCCCAGCTGGCTAGAGAATACCTGGAGACCCCCCAGAGAGGGGTATCATCTGGCCTTAGAAATCATGGTCTGCCTTAACCAGCTTGGCACACTGCCCTCACCTGGGGAGGAGGTATATAGGTGGGTGGGTAGACAGGAGAGACTTTGGGTTTTTTTCTCAGTTCTGGTTCAGTCTGCATGTGTGCTCTGTCCTTGCTGCTTTCCTTTAAATTCTACATGCATTCTCATGCAAATTTCAACTGCAAAGGTACGAAACATGGAATCCGCTTAGAAAATGTGCGATCACACAAATTAGCACAGCCACAAAACAATAAAACCTTCAGATTAATCATAATGGTCCGTGGGCCTATGAAAAATTACTGGAGCAATCAGACCTGGGATCACATTAATCTATTGTATTCATCCTGTATGGTCTCATTTGTCTTAATTCATTATTTTCTATGTGTTCATACCACTGGAGATTTTTTGCAATGCAAAAAGAAATCAGTTTATGAATACTGTATATTCATGCTCACATTGTAATAAATTGAACCAATAATGTTCAAACAGTGGCCTCTGCTACAAGATGGAGTTAAAAGGAAACGAGGAAATCCATATTAATACAAATTTCACAGATAGTCAGCCTGCAAATGTGCATGGAGGAAAATTATTGTATTAAAGAAAAATAAAGAAAGATAACCTAGTTTGACCACGTTGTCAAGACTGAGACAAGGGAAGGTAATCACTGTCTGTGTACTGGTGGGTTTTAACCACCACACTGCTGACCTGTGATAGTGTGAATCTTCAGAGAGAGGGTATAATTTTCAATTTATCATAAATTTTCTCAAAAATTAAAATGACAATTATTATAATACACAAAATCACAATTATCTAGCATTGTAAATGCATTCACGTACAAACTTCTTTTTTAAGGTTTATAGTTTTAAAATATCAGTTTATAATTAGATAGTAGCATACTTTTGCTTAACATTATTCATCCATATTCTGAAACCGCTTGTCCTATTCAGGGTCATGGAGATCCGGAGACCATCACGGAGGCTACAGGTGCAAAGCAGGGAACAACCCAGGATGGGGCACCAACCCACCACAGGGCACAAGGCAGGGAACAACCCAGGCTGGGGCACCAACCCATCACAGGGCACAAGGCAGGGAACAACCCAGGCTAATTGAGACCTTTGCCTTTTGGCTCAGCTCGTTCTTCACCTTGACAGACCGATGTGCTGATGCCGCACCGATCTGCTTGTCGATCTCCCGCTCCATCCTTCCCGCACTCGTAAACAAGACCCCGAGATACTTAAACTCCTCCACTTGGTGAAGGGCCTCCTCCCCAACTCAGAGAGAGCACTCCACCCTTTTCTGGCTGAGGACCATGGTCTCGGATTTGGAGGTGCTGATTTTCAACCCAGCTGCTTCACACTCTACTGCGAACTGCTCCAGCGAGAGCTGAAGGTCACGGTCTTATGAGGCCAACAGAACCACATCATCTGTGAAGAGCAGAGACCTAATCCTGAGGTTACCAAACCAGACACCCTCAACTCCCTGGCTACGCCTAGAAATTCTGTCCATAAAAGTTATGAACAGAATCGGTGACAAAGGGCAGCCCTGGTGAAGTGCAACCCTCACCAGAAATGAGTCAGACTTACTGCTGACAATGTGGACCAAGCTCTGACACTGGTTGTACAGGGATTGAACAGCCCTTATAAGGTAACCCAGCACCCCATACTCCCGGAGCACTCCCCACAGGACTCCCCGAGGAACGCGGTCGAATGCCTTCTCCAGGTTCACAAAGCACATGTAGACTGGTTGGGCAAACTCCTACGCACCCTCCAGGACCCTGCTGGTCCACTGTTCCATGGCCAGGGTGAAAACCATACTGTTCCTCCTGAAGCTGAGGTTCGACAATCCGACGGACCCTCCTCTCCAGAACCCCCGAATAGACCTTACCAGAGAGGCTGAGGAATGTGATCCTCCTATAGCTGGAGCATGCTCTCCGGTCCCCGTTCTTGAAGAGGGGGACCAACACCCCGGTCTGCCAATCCAGAGGTACCGATGTCCATGCCATGCTGCAGATGCGTGTCAACCAGGACAGCCCTGCAACATCCAGAGCCTTGAGGAACTTCAGGCAGATCCATCTCCACCACGGCCACTGAGGAGCTTTTTAACCACCTCAGACCTCCTCCCCAGAAATAGGGGAGTCCAACCCCAAGTCCCCAGACTCTGCTTTCACAATAGCATGTTGGTGGGATTGAGGTGGTCTTCAAAGTATTTCTTCCACTAACCCACAATGTCCTGAGCTGAGGTCAGCAGTTCCCTATCCCCACCATAAACAGTGTTGATGCTGCATCGCTTTCCCGCCCTGAGTCGCCTGATAGTGGACCAGAATCTCCTCAAAGCCATCCAGAAGTCATTCTCCATGGCCTCACCAAACTCCTCCCAAAACCTGAGTTTTTCCTCAATAGCTGCTGAAGCTGCGTTCCACTTGGCCCACCGGTACTCATTAGCTGCCTCCGGAGTCCCACAGGCCAATAAGGCCCAATAGGATCCCTTCTTCAGCTTGATGGCATCCCTCACCGCCAGTGTCCACCAGTGGGTTCGGGGATTGCTGTTGCGACAGGCACTGACCACCTTACGGCCACAGCTCCAGTCAGCCGCCACCATTGACCTATTTGGACTGAATGTCCCCCGCCTCCCCCGGGACATGGGCGAAGTTCTGCTGGAGGTAGGACAGGAGATTCCACCAGATGTTCCCAGCAGACCCTCACTATATGCTTGGGCCTGCCAGGTCTGATCGGCAGAGTGTCTCATCCGAGTGTCCAATACATACGGCCGCAAGTCCAATGACACGACCAGTAAATCATCGAACTGCGGCCTAGGGTGTCCTGGTGCCAAGTGCACATATGGACATCCTTATGCTTGAACATAGTGTTCATTATGGACAATCCGTGACAAGCACAGAAGTCCAATAACAAAACATCACTCGGGTTCAGATCAGGGGGAGGCCGTTCCTCCCAAACACGCCACTCCAGGTCTCACTGTCACCCCACCCGAAGGCGAAGGGAGGCTACCCTCTCATTCACCGCGGTAAACCCCAATGTACAGGCGCCCAGCCAGGGGGCAATAAGTATGCCCACCCCAGCTCGGCGCCTCTCCCCATGAGCAACTCCAGAGTGGAAGAGGTTCCATCCCCCCTCAAGGAGACTGGTTCCAGAACCCAAGCCGTGCGTCGAGGTGAGCCTGACAATATCTAGTTGGAACTTCACAACCTCGCGCACCAGCTCAGGCTCCTTCCCCACCAGAGAGGTCCATGTCCCTAGAGCTAGCTCCTGCAGCTGAGGATCGGACCACCAAGGCTCCCGCCTTCGGCCACTGCCCAACTCACACTGCACCCGACCCCTATGGCCCCTCCTACATGTGGTGAGCCCATTGGAGGGGGGATCCACGTGCCTTCTTCCAGCTGTGCCCGACCAGGTCCCATGGGTGCAGGCCTGACTCACCTTCGGGCCTGGCTCTGGGGGGGGGGGCTGGTGACCCGTGTCTGGGTTAGGGAAAACGTGGATCTGTGTTATTACTCATCATAAGGGGTCTGATGAGCCACACTTTGTCTGGTTCCTCACCCAGGACCCGTTTGCGAAACCCTACCAAGGGCATAAAGCCCCTGGCAACTTAGGTCCTGGGAACATTGGAACACACAAACTCCTCCATCAATAAGGTGTCAGCTCCAGGAGAGGTTAACAACTCTAAAGTTTGCTAAAAGCATTTACAATTAAGGACAAAATGTAACAGGCGCATAAATTTAATAGGAGGATGACTGATGCAGAGATGCATCATAAATCTTTAACCTATAACAGTCATTAACATAGCAATCCAATGGGAAAATGGGGAGGTCATACTGGTTTGTTTTTGTTTTAATGAAGGCTATTCTGGTTTTATGTTATTGAGCACTGAATATTATATCAGTTACACACTCATTCCTTGCATCCACATACTCACCGAGACACACTATAAAAAGGCTGAAATTTGTGATGCCTCTATTTTCAGAGGTTGACCACAGTAAGCTGGGAACAGAATTTATGACCTACACAAATTGGATGCTTTTATATTACAAAATCAACAGTAAAATGACACCAGCTGTCTAAGTGATGTTTTATTGACATAAGGTTGTTCACACCTTTTGCAGAATGATTGCCAGGAATGAACACACGCAGTTTACCTTTAAATGTGTTGTTGGCCTGTTGTTCTGTGTTAGATGACTTCTCATCCTGGCATCCAGGACGGAAGCTGTCAGATACAGACGCTGAACAGACACTTTTCTCTCCGGGGAATCCATTAACAAGTCAGTTGTCAGGATGACACGCAGTAGTGGCTTGCACCCCACTTGGGATGCCTGTTTTTATTGGACTCACATGGGCACCCGTGTGGAAGGGTGTTGCCGAAACGCAAAGGGAATCAATTTGGGGGAAATTACAATAAAGCTCACGTCGAGGATCTCTCCTCACCTGGGACCCCCACACGTATAGCGGACAGGTTGAAGATTGATTGCCTGCAGTCGTAGCGTTTATGATTTCATGAGCCAAATTAAACCCCCTACTCCCCTTGCCCTGAGGATATCCGACTCTTCTAGTTGTTTTTGGTTTCCAGCCACTCATCGCCTCTCACTCGCCGAATGCGGGGGG
>JAODKF010000047.1:5996010-6006532 GCA_026779585.1 Mormyrus proboscirostris
ATGGTAAGTATAACAATGTCTGCTGGTATATGATGGATTCTATTGGTGGGTGGGATGGTAAATCCTATTGGAAAAGTTAATGGTTCATAATGGTATTTAATAGAAACCATTAGAATTTCTGTGATGGTTTGTATATTAGGCTATTATTGTGTGTTTTTTAGCAAGGTAAGCATAGCAAGCATCATAAGCAAGAAGGCTAACAAACCTAAGAGTTAACGTTATACCACTAATTAACATAATGACATGAGTACCTTAATCATACAGAGAGAACATTGTCGCATACCTTTATCTTTTGCCCGTTTCTCCTCGTCTTCTTTTCTTCTTTTCCTAAATTGGGCACCTGACAGCTTAGCCTTTGGCCTTTTTCTCTCCATCGCTGTGTTTACTTTATAATCAACGATTCGACAATCAACAGATTTCCCGTCCCCCAACGCTGTCACTCACGACCAAAAGTCAAGACTAAACCAATTTAATTCATAGCCGTTTTTTATTACCTATTTTTATTAGCCATTTCATACAATTAAATAAATGAAAAAAGTGCAAATTATTGGTCTGTGTTTATAATATTTTGAATGAAATGTGCGTTATTTGTAAGAAAGTCAGGTGTCACTGACATAATTTAGCCCCTCTCCTTGTACGCTTCATTAGGGAGAGGTGAACTGTACTCTGCGCCCCCCAACATCCCCCAATCCCTTCTCCTCTCCGCTCGCTCAGCTTCTGTGCGGCTCCTTCAGCAGCAGGGGCGGCACAGGTATCATAGATAATAGAAAACTGCTTAGCGGCACAGATTATTATTTTTTCCGCCCCGTTCGCCCATGCCTAAAACCGCCACTGCGATGAAGGGTGAGTTTCCCGAAAGCAGTACTTAATTAGAGAGTGTTTCTCGAATCCCTTCGTAACTACAATAATTCGTAATCTTGCTCGTAAATTTACCAGTGCTCCCGCCAATTTGTTATTTTCCACGTCACTCTTTATATGAACGTTTGCCTGCTACTCTGTAACAGAGACACGGAGGTCGCCCTACATATATAATAATAAACAACCGACGCTCTTTTGGACAACTTGATAACGATGATTGGGGGTCAATATTGCAATATACAACTATAATGTAAAGTATAAATTAGCGCAAAAGATGTTCGTTGCTCTAACACTTGTTTGCAATTTGAGTACATAACAGAGTTGTGCACAACTCAGAACTGACTTGAGAATGACTTTGAAAATCAAATTTAATTCATAAAATTGGTTTAAAACATGGTGCAGAATAGCAATTCAAAGAATTAAAATGGAATTGATTCCACGTAAATTTACAGTACAAGAGAAATATACACTACACAGCACTTTACTTAAACAGCATACTGTACACCACAATCACAAATATTTAGGCAGCAAAAAGTACCGGTTAGTCATGACCCCCTGTTAGAGCATCTGACCGAAAAGTTGACTATTATTTATGGCTATTATTTATGACTATTATTTATAATGAATGCCACCTATGGAATAAATAATCTAATAGTCATTTTGTGTACCATGGTGAAAGAGCACTTCATACAGTCATACAAGTAACCGTATCACAGCCCTATCCATCTGGCACCCTATACGGACAGTCACAGGAAAAGCTACTGAGGACTCCCCACAAAGATTAACACACATAAACAGCTAAATATGCAAAAACAATACATAAAAATATATTCACATGGGGAAAAAACGACATAAACCAAATATGCATTGTTAGAATAGGTTAAAACAGTTAGACTATTTTTATCTTAAAGTCATGCAGATATAAAGTTCACTTCACTCGGTATTATATTAAAAGGTCAATATATATCATTGTGGAAGTAAATTTAGATTAAATGACATTCCTGTGTTGAGTGCATTGAATTGCTCTGAACTGAATTAATTAAATTCTTCTTCATTCCGATTCAGCATTTTACAGGGTGTGGGCAATTTAATTCAAAACCCAATTGATGAGTAGAATGGGCCACTATTCATAGTATACAGTGAGCTAACCAATCAAACTTGCTATGTGTTCAGTCACATCTTTTGAAGTGGGAAGATATGTGTGTGTGTTTCTGTATATTTATATTTACATATGATAATCATATAACATATTTAACTATTGAGATATGTGGTATCGATTTTCCTGTTATCAACAGTCTGGCTATGCATTTTTCGTTATCTTGATCATTATTCGCTAAGATCGATCGCTTTCGGGACCCCTGAATTAGCAGTTTAAAGATAGGTGGACGCAGGGGTGTTTCTAGTTATTGAAAAATAATCAGGGGCTATGTCAAGTTTCTCAGGGTTTGACTTTTTTCTTTTGAAGACAGACTGGCATCGGGGATAAAATACTCGGGGCTCCGCTTAAAATATTCGGGGTTATAGCCCCGAGTGATCGGAACTAATGACTCCCAGGCTTGAGGATTAATTACTGACAGGTGATTAAACAAACCAATTTATAAATAAATGATTTATTATATTGTTATAATAATTATATTAATAATAATAATATCCGTCGTCATATTTATAATTATAATAATTCACAAAACTGGCTTGTCGTTTCAATGTTTTACCACAGGGTGGCAATAAGACTACATCAATCGGGGACTACCATTCCCGATAACGAACAATCTTAACGAATAGCGAAGAACATGATGAACCACGGAGGTAAAGATCGACTGAGATTTGTGTTTCCCAAAGCCCTTCGTCATCCGATATTTAACTAACGAAATTAAAATAGTTCTTGGTTGGTTCCATTGTCCAATTGAGAAAAACATAGAATGACACATAAGATGAACATCGATCCCAAATATTTCACTTGTCAAATACAGGGGGGCCACATAGAAGCAGCCCCACACCTCAGTTGTCTTTCTTAAAATTCCGGGCTACTGTTATACAGGTCACGTTGTATTTTTATACCATTGTCATATCAGCCGTGCACATGTAAAAAAAAATCTTATTAAAAAATCTATAAAAATAACCGCATTAGATACTTGGGTTGTGCAAAACAGAATTTATGACTTGTGCCCTATTCCATTCATAAATTTGAATATGAATTGAACTGACCACAGCTTACAGAATGTTATGAATTGCAATGACAGGAAGAAGAATTTAATTTACTGTCCTTTTTATATGTGCATGACTGTTCATATTTACATAATTATAATAGAAAAACTGTTTATAAGTTTTAGCCTATTGTAAATATATACATTTGGTTTATCCTGGCCCTCTAAATCATTTTCCATGGCCACATGCTTATTGTTGTTATGCATGTTAGCATTTTTAGGAGTCTGCAGTGGTTATTTTGAGTGTCTGTGGGTTGCCAGATATGGGTTGTGATAAGGTTAGTTTTATGACTGTATGAAGTGCTGTTCCACAAAATCACAGTTAAATTATTCATTCCATAGGTAACACTTCAAATGTTACATTATTTCATTCTGAATGACATGACATTTTTATAACAATGATACAGCAAATGCTGTGTATGACAATTTTAATTGTACTTCCTTAAATCCAAACATTACTTGCAGTTATTCATCCTGTGTGCAACTGCAGTTCAAATTTAATTCAAGGGGCATTTTAAATTCAATTCTGATTTGTGTACAACCCTGTTACGTACTGAAATTGTGTACAGGTGTTAAAGCTACAAAGGGCCCATTTTGCGCCAATTTACAGCCTTTTATATTTAGGGCGACCTCTGTGTTTCCGTGACAGAATAGCAGGCAAAAGTTTAAGAAACGAACGACGTAAAAAATAACGAATGGGTTCACTCACTCATTAATTTACGAAGGGGATTACGAACTGCTTTTGTTACGAAGGGTTTCGGGTAACGAACGGTAATTGGTACGAATTTATTTTGTATAAACCATTACAAAGCTTTCGGGAAAAGCGCCCACCTTTACTTGCGGCGCAAATGATTACTAGCGTCGTTATAAATGTTTGCCACTAGATGGCAGTGGAGTACACATTTTAATGATCTTGGCATTGACTAGACATGCTTCGCACTTGTATTCTTTACACAGCTGTTACTCTCCTAGTGACTAATTATCTCTCATTTTCATCCATTTCACAGAATATTGAAAGAGGCTAGTTTTCTTTAACAATGGGAGCGGTATGCCCAACACAGGTCCTACATGTAATTCACCAAGCACCTCAATCTCACACTTTCGGTGTGTTATCTTCCTTAGTTTTCTTAATAGTAATTTTGTTTCGTTAGTTTTAATTAGGAAAATGAGCAGAATCGCTGATGTGTATGAAAATCCCTAGTTTTGCATACCATTTAATTCATTCATAAGTTCTGAGATGCGCTGCTTTGAATTAATTTCTGTTAAATCCGTTTTCCATAAGTTACACTGTCATTTTGTACTGTGATGGTTGAACTTCAAAACCTTTGATCATCTGCTATGCTACTTACATAAATCGATTCAGACTGCAAGGTTGTGTTACTTAAGAATTTGCTCGGTGAGAAGAGGGCATTCCCGAAATAGCTGCTATCCAGGTGAAAATGCTACCCGGAAGCTTGCAGAAATGTTGCTCTTAAGCTAAAAGAGCGTGCAAATTTTTCACTGAGCCTTAAGACGAACCATTAAACATTGTGATTAAACATGTCAGACGTTTATTTAAATGACGAAAAGCATTGAAATACCGAATTAACCTGACACTGTATTTTAATGCCTTTGTATTTAAAATCTAACAAATACCATTAAATTGGAGCCACACTAATAGGCCTACAACGTTGTTTGGTTATATTCAAAAACGATTACAGAGCTATTTGGGTATACAGTACAACTGTTAATCTCCTAGATATAAAACGTCACATGGCGTCATCGTACCATGACTCAGCAGTGTATTGTATGAACTTTCCAGTACCTCTAAAAATTATACTTATGAAAAGCCAGTTTACCCGTGTACTCCATTGTCATATTTTCAGATCCCTGCGTTTTCAATGCCCCGAATAGGGATAGATCCAAGAGGACGTGGGCTTGACTGTCCGTCCATATGTGAGTCAGATATCGGCCACAGCGTTTGTTCTGCCATCCAATCAACTAATTATGCCTCCAGGACAGTCACCCCCATCAGTTCCCAATTTAAATCTCTGTCAGTGGTGCAGTTACACGCTGGGGTTTGTCAGGGGCAACATCCAAGCAAACTCTCTACAGCACTTAGCAAACAAAAGCGATTCCTCTTTGTTTATTGTGCCTGAAGACTTTTTCTTCTGTGTCACGGCTCACACCTGCTTGTATGTAAGGTTTAAAAATAATTAACCTTATTTAAGCACGCCGAAAATAACCCGATTTGCGCTTTCCTATATATTACTTCATCAAATGATGTATTTCAAAAAGTGTACGGGCGACCCAGAATTTCTAACCAGTATACCATGTATTGCCAATCCCATGCAATGAGGCTACCGTCAATTTGAAACGGTAAAATGTTTTCAGCTCGCTAAACTAATAATTTAAAGCAACTGCATATAACTAATCATTATTAACAAAGATATTCCTTCATTATTTCATTCATGATGTAGTGCTCCCAAACGGAAATATTTGACAATAAATATAATACCAATGAGCTGTCCTTTATACTGCTTTGACATGAAGCAATTACCCTTGTTTGATATCGAAAAATAGTCAAAATAATATAAAACGCGCTTAGACCATACAACAGTTTTTTCATTATTTTTCAACTGAGTGTGAATCATTTCTATTAATACTCATACTTCATTTTTCTGGATCAAAATGACTATAACTTTGGCATCAATCTTTAATACATTAAAAGGAAAAGATTGCAGCTAACATCAGTCATGTCAGACAGCACGTAAAGGTGGCGTGTATGTGTGTATGTGTGTGTATGTATGTTTGTGTACGTGTATGTACGCATGTGTGTGTATGCAT
This sequence comes from Mormyrus proboscirostris, assembly GCA_026779585.1. Taxonomy (NCBI): domain Eukaryota; kingdom Metazoa; phylum Chordata; class Actinopteri; order Osteoglossiformes; family Mormyridae; genus Mormyrus; species Mormyrus proboscirostris. The sequence continues at coordinate 6,001,899 of JAODKF010000047.1, forward strand.
GTGTGTATGTGAGGGTGAGGACCATGTGTCGCATAGGAGTTTGTCTCTAGCACTAGTATTATGTTCTAAGCTGTTCTATGGGAAATTATGTTGTGCTGCATATAGCCTAATAGCACAGCACAGGCCCTGTATAAATGCTGGATACATAGGTTGTACGTGCATTGCTTTATAAATATACAGTAATTATATCTATCTATCTATCTATCTATCTATCTATCTATCTATCTATCTATCTATCTACTTATTTACTTATTGGTTGGAAAAAAACTTACATTTATGTACATATGTGACATTTATGTAAATATGTGTATTATTAAAACATTTAGTTTGTCCCGGTTTTCCTTTTAATTCCCACCGGGTTTGGCAGGTTTTCCGGGATTCCATCTTGATCCCCATTTCCATGTTGTGGGGTTTAAAAAATCAAATGCATGAAAACTTTGAACGCACGGTCATTTCGCGTTACTCGCCCAAGCGTTGACTTACGGGGAATTACCCTGTCTCATCCTGGGACTGCGTGTTTTTTTACACCTGTAAGCCTATTTCATGTTTTTGATTAATTTAACCAGGTATGTGTTATACTAAAAATCTGCGTTTTTGCTGTGATCCTTTGTACTCAGTGCCACACGAAGATTTTGTTTAAAATTATTTATGGTTCCCTAATTAGACCCTTGAGGAATGCATTTAACCTGTAGTTCTACTGTATACACAGCTTTGCAGTCTAGTGAAATTTCTAGCAATTCAGTGATTTTAGGCTCCGTTCTAGGGAAGTTTCTATTTTTTCTGTCTCCGCCCATCAGAAAAAGTCTTTTTCCAAATTCATTTAGTGGGCTTGTCTTGTAATTTCGCACGAATTTCTGGGGACTGAGTCCCCCTAAGGGTATGTCATAGAATCGCCACTGATTCCGCTTGGGTTTTTAAAGGCACTATGCCATTTTCAACATGATTACACTGAGGAAATTAACAAGAGCATTACAAGAAGATTTAAAACAATTAACGTAACTATTGTGACTTTTGACAGCTAGTAGTTCTACCTGATCTAATTTTTCGTTAAATTTTCTTTAAGAGGGCGTGTAAGTGGTCAAGGTAACTCAATGGCTGTGACTGCTCTAGCGGGTTTTCTGATGGTCGAACATCCCAAAAAATATCTGCAGCTAAAATACGCCTTTCAGAAGTATAGCAGCAATTACATACACTCGATAGCTTGATACTTTATGTGACAGAATTAATATTATTACTAATGTAATATGTGTTGTTGAACAATGACCACAGAAGATTGGCGTCATATGCCATGTTGTATAGCTATCCATCAATCTTGTAAGTACTGAACAGCGTCGCATGTTGTACTACAAATCACCAACTAATATGAAATATAACATACTTAAATACCTACCAGAAAGAAGTGCCGGTATCGTTACTTTCCCACAGTGTAAATGGATTTTTTTTGCTTACCAAAGGGAACTGTTACCAATGTAGTTGGGTCGGCATAAATCCCACGTGACGATGGTAAAATCAGGAGAGCATTAACGGCTATAGCCTTTACTTATAAGCATGGTGTAGCTTCAGTACACGTGTAAGGGTGTAACAGCTCCGTTTTCTCAGCGCTTTTAAAAGTTTCGTACAATTTTTATTTGAATTTGGCTTATTTCCAAGATGAACTGAACGTGTTAATAGAGTGACTTAGTGGTCACACCCCAAAGATTCGTGTTTGGGATTCGAAAATATACACATATATATTATCAGTTTTATACCTATATGGGTTTATAGTTTTGTTTTTCTGCCCTATATATAGAGGGTGGATATTGATAATCCAGGATAATTGTTTAAATTTGACTTTCTCTCTAACTTTAAAAATATGATTCTAATGATAAATATTATTGTCACTCATAAAAGTATTATTGAAAGCTCAAGAACTGAGCTTACGTTAAAAGCCCACAGAGACATAAAGCTATGGAGTAAAAATGTTTTGTTTTCAGTATATTTTTACCTAGGCCTATTTTTATGCAACAAAGTTCATTCTACAAATCAATGAACTCATACTGTCCTTTTGAATCTGCGGTTATCGATACCAATGAAATTCTTTTCTGTTGTTGATAACAATGTAATGTAATTTAGTTGCCTTTCCTTTCAACATTCGGTTAAATTTCTAGGATTTTTTTGCACGTGTAATGACTTCTTTGCAATCTGTTTTGCAAAACATTTACATTTATTTTTGAAACATTACTTTATGATTTTGATTTTCCAAGCTTGAAATTACCATTCACTTGCCAAGTATATGCATATTTACTCAGTTATTTGGACACTGACAGCTCTCAGAACGTTACAACTAGGATAACAGTCGACGTACAAACGCACGCGCACATAAATTAGCGGCGCGTTGAGGAGACCCTCGAGCTCCTTTAAATCTTCGCTATTTTGACAGGACACATTAAGATCTGCCTGCTCAGCACGAGCACATCATAAAACTGGACAGGCAATTTCTGTTTTCACCAAATAGCTAGGCTAACTCGTTCTGCATCTTTGATTTTAATACACTAGACAAGCAGCTTAGCAGTAAGGGAGAGGAAAAAATATTTTAGGGTCCACATAGTTTTTTTCCTCAAGTTATGCTTCACAATTCCCCTAAATCTATTGCTCTGTGTGAATTATCAAGTAGAATTTGATTAATATGCAAATTCAAGGCAAAGTGTTTCATATAATTCTTTCAGTGGAGAGTAATTAATCAACAGTTGAAGAAAATTAATACATATATCAATTTTGTCAGGGACATGCTTAGTTCAATAGCCCGTAAAATTGAAGTTTGAAGTATTAACGGGCTCTACAGGAACGTTATGACTAAAACTTTCAAATTCACCCTATTTAGTGATCAATCAAGCTCCCCCCTTAGGTTAATCTAGGTCATTTCTCATCTCAAATCATGCACTTTAGTGACAAGCCATCTAGCACAGAGTCGATAAAAAGTGTTTGTGTGTGTGTGCGTGCGTGCGTGTGTGTGGGCGTGTGTGTGTGCGCGCGTGTGTTGCTGTTTCCGAGCCGAACAGCAAAATCTTTCGGTGAAATTTAGTAGAAAATATACCCTGTATTCTTATTCTACCACACAGAAAATAAAAGATGCATACAACAAAATTTCTGTTTTGTATATGTATAAGTAAAATAGTCGTTATAACGGTAAAACATTGCAGTGTACTTTAATTGTAGGAAATAAACCAAAATTACTTTAATTATGTCATGAAATTAAATAATTAAACAATTCAATGAAAACTAATTTTAAAATTTATTTGCATATACATACCTGGAATAACAGACCCAGGTGAATTTACGAACTCCCTTGTTAATCAGTTTAACAGTAATTTACAGAATGAATTTTTCATATTATACCGACTTTTTTATCTTGTATTTATGTTCACAAATAAATACATCTTTATATATTCATAATTCATATGATGTATAGATCAGTTTGTCTTTAACTTTTCCACGTCATCAGAGCGATGGCAAATGAGATCGAATGTGTGTGTGTGTGTGTGTGAGAGAGAGAGAGAGAGCTAGAGAGAGAGACAGAGAGAGACAGAGAGAGAGAGAGAGAGAGAGAGCATTGGGCGACCTATTGTTTCAGCAGGGACTCATGCATCAAACTTCAATTTTCCGGACGATTGAATTAGCGATTTTTTTTCTCTTGAACTGAAATACACTTAAGGCTTTGGGATTAATTACCACGTTCTGGTCTCTCAGATTGTAGTATTACTTATCGTTGCCACGTTTGACAACACCTCATAAAATAAGGAACTGGTATCCACAAACTCAGACTGTTTCAACCTTTGCAGATATAATAAACATGGTTTGTCTGAGGATCTCTGTATTACAGTTGCGGGGGCAAGTGTAATATAAGTGCATAAATTGAGCAACTTTGCTACTAGATTAATAATACAACGCAAGCTCTCCAAAATTATGTTCCTGTGGGTGTTTGTGCGCATGCACCTACCAACCAAGAAAGTCCGACGCTCGGCGAAAACACAAGCATAATTTTTCGCATTATTAGTTATCATTGCTATATATAATCTAGGCATGTGCATATTATTAATGTGCATTACAACGGTGAATGTTAAAAGAGTCTGGTCACACTAATATCGTATCCAAATTAATAGCGCAGTGTTCAAATTAATTTAACCCACTTTAGACTTGTTTTGGACTTATCTGTGTACACCTGTTTACATGTTTTACCTTGTGAAACGGTGTTTGGGGATGTGGTCACGTTCAATGGACCCAGGTGGTATTGTAGTATACTTTTTTTCATATTGACTCAGTAATGTAAACGACCCTTTTTGGGGAAAAAAAATCTTCGTTAACGAATAGATACAATATTTTATTTCATACCGTGGTAAATCAACAAACTCACCGCACCTGTCAGAGGAAGCTAACTAAACGTTACAGTGCGATTGAGGAAAACAATTGAATTTATTATTATTATTATTATTATTATTAATATTATTATTGTTGTTATTATCCCGTGATCTTAACAAGGATAGACGTTTGGAAGTTGCATATTATTATTATTATTATTATTAATAATAATAATAATAATAATAATAATAATAATAAATTGCAGCTATTTTGTTTTTTATTAATGGTCAAAAATTATT
>JAODKF010000047.1:6006632-6026945 GCA_026779585.1 Mormyrus proboscirostris
TAATAATAATAATAATAATAATAATAATAATAATAAATTGCAGCTATTTTGTTTTTTATTAATGGTCAAAAATTATTTACTTTTATAAAAATTTTGTATTTATTATTTTTTTTAACTTCTCAAGATATGACAGCAACATTTAGCCTGGGTCCCATAACCGTTATTCTCTAACAAGCAGAAACTAGATGCCGCCTAACAAAATTAAATAAGTCCATATACCGAATCACATGTGCGACTGGCAGGAATGCATCCGCGTGGCACTTCGTTTCTTTTTAAGAAATCTGAAGTTGAATGTGGCCCTTCCTTGATCACAGAATCCTTTTCTTCTCTTGGATACTCTTTCTCACATCATCATGTTTTCAGCTTCATTAAACTCTCTAAAGACAAAGGGCATAAAGAGAAAAAAGAAATAGAGTGGAAAAGAAAACAAACAAAAGACTCCCATTTACCAGACACTCGCATAAATGTCACTGTTTAAACATTTTATGACTCCCCTACTTAACATGAAAAACACTTTCGCCACAAGATGTGGGACCTAAAAAAATCTCTGGATAAAAGTCAGCCGTATTATTTCAAGCCCCTAAAAAGGAAAAGAGACAAGTGCTTTATAAAAAAAGAGCGAGTTTCATTGTAATTCATAGACTTGTTTAAAATGCCAAGCTAAACAGGCAAAGAAAGGAGTCGGCATTAATGGACACAGATGCCCTCGTGAAGAGAGGGCCTATGTATGCATTATAGCTTTTGTAAAATGGAGTTAAACAGTTTAAAAAGAGGGTTAACTCAATCCATCAAATTGTCTAAAATTTGTGAAGAAAATACAAAAACCATATGGCCTCCAAACGTTTGTGTCCTTTTTGTGCAGTGGGACACACTTGTCTCAGTATTGAGAGCTGCGGGAAACTGTGCATGGCCCATTGTCCCTTGTCACATCGGGGAAGACTCCTCATTTGTCCCCAGTTTTCATGCTTTACGCTAAAAATTACAGCCTCACCCCTTTTCAAAGAGGAATTATATAGCCTTAGAGAAACTGGCCCAAAACTTTGTGTTTTTTTGTGGCATCCACTCTTTTTTTCTCCCAGGACCAGATTTGTGTTTCTCACATAAATTTCGTTAAGAATAGGAAAACACACGTTGCCGGGTCAAGAAGGCAGGTTACGCTTTTAGAATGTGAAAAGAGGAGGAAGCCGCGCTGGAGAAACGGTCCGGATATTTTCAGAAGCAAAAAAAACACAGTAAAGAAGACGAGATGTCGACAACTTAAAACTAAAATGAACTTTCTGGATTTTAAAATTATTGAAAACATTTGTACTTAAAATAAGCACGTTTTGCTGTTTACTCCTTTTGCGAAATTATACAAAATAAGTTACCTAAGCACTTTTCGCTATTGAGTAATGTTGTATGCTTATAGATAAACTACAATATATTTGTTGCTATGTAAAATTTCTAAATTACGAAAAGACAAGTGTACGTTTATATATTTATAAAATAAGAAATTGCAATATTAATAAACAAAAGTGATTTATTTGGATCTAATACTGCTTTAACGACACTATTTAATAATGCCTTATTCCACAAAACCCAGAAATATTACTACTGCTCCTAAATTAAACAACACGTCAATTATCATAATACAACAAACTGAAGTATTCTGAGAAAAGGGATTTTTTATTTTCATTTTATATACATTACGCATTTTACATTGGTTTAAATAGTGTCCTGGGTTAAAAAGGCACTTACAGGCATACAAAACATAGTAAATCTATTAAAATGTAAATTACTTTATTGTATTCAAACAAAGGAATTTAGAACTACTGAAAAGTAAATTAATCGACAGCTTGTTAAAATCACCGCGATAGATTTTTTTCTGAATAATTTTACCCCATGTTCTTGTCTGAAACTTTATTGTACGTTTGTCGATCAAACGCTTCACTTCAGTCACCCTTTCGAATCATGCAATACCGTATAAATAAGTGTTATGCTGCGTGGCTGAATATGCAAATAGCCTAAATGCACACACAAGCACAGACACACTTACACACACACGCCCCGCATACGCACGTGGGGAAATGGAATCTTGGATAAATTAAAAAGAAGGAAAAAAAAAACAAACAAGCTGTAAAGTTTAAAACAAAAAAAATTCATTTATGAAAACTAAACATGCATTTATATATCATGCAAAAGCTGAAAAAGGTTCGATAATGGAGCGATAAAAATACTTTATGAAATTACCAACATATGAGCAAACAAGTGAATGTACCGGTGTGCGTGTCTGTTTAAAAACGCACATAATTCAGTCAAAGTCCTTGCTTTGTCCTTCGTTTGAGACGTCTCTTTAAATACACTGCTTATTGCTTTTACTGAAGACTGTCGTCTTGATTAAATACAGAGGAAGGATCAGAATAATATCGCTGTCACTGTGTATAGCGCTATGAATCGTTCATGCTTTGCTTTCAATATTTTCGTCAACAAAATGTCAGTTTAAGTTCATAGTTCTTGTGATACAATGATAATAATAACAACAATGGTTATGAATAATGGTTGTTGCTGTTATTATCATTACAGTGGCTTGGAAATAATGTATCAGTCGTCCACGTCAATTTCCACGTCTTCGTCTTCTGAACACTCTTTGCTTGTTGTGTGGTCTGTGAACGGGGACAGCGGGGACATTCGCAATTTGTTTGAGATCTCCTGCTCCTGTGCGGACAACGCTGGCGACTCGGACCGCGAGTGTCCCAGTGTTCCGTTGGCACATTTCTCTAGGTCTGCGAGTTTGGCGATTTTTTCCAAAGGTACCGAACCAATAGCTTTGGCCGATTCTACGTCCGCTTTCATTTCTTCCAAATCCCTCTTCAGCTTCGCTCTGCGGTTCTGAAACCAGGTTATGACTTGGGCGTTTGTTAGCCCGAGCTGCTGAGCGATTTGGTCACGGTCAGCTGGGGACAAGTATTTCTGATATAAGAATCTTTTCTCCAGTTCATATATCTGATGGTTCGTGAAGGCTGTTCTGGACTTTCTTCGCTTTTTGGGCGTGTTCCTTTGCCCAAATAGGGTCATTCCGTCGCGACCTGTGAAGATAAATTAAACTGACATTACCTGTGTGATACTGCATATATGTACATCCCACGAGAATATTATTCATCAAAAAATAATGCAGGCCGAATTAAAAGTCGTTAGTACGCAAAGTTTTCCAAATATTTTAGAACTAAAATAATCACGTAGCGAAAACATAAAGAAGCCGTGTATAAATAGTGTAATTTGTAATTCCTGGTGGTTAAATTTAAACAGCTTGTTTGTGTTCTGCATGTAGTGTATTATTTTTTAAAATTTCTCCCTTCATAATATATGCTACCTATAACAGTTATGAATCTGAATCAGTTTTAGCTATCAATTTACACCGCCTTAGTCAACGTCAATGCAATTATGAAAATTAACAATGGTAAACAAATTATTCTGTGCGAACGGAGTTTTTTTAGTGTGCAAGTGTATGCTCTAAAAACACAAAGAGCAGAGTATTACATTATGATAACCTGGCAGGTCTTAAATAATTAATTGACTTTTTTTGCGTTAATTTTTTACATAGGCCTATTAACTGTTGAGCGGTTTCTGATCAAAATAAATGAATTAAATAAGCATAAGGCTTACAAACATGTCAATTTACAGTAGTAAGATTTGAAGATTTTTTTCGTATTTTTTAAGGACTTCGGTTCACTATTTTAGTTCTAGCGTTGCTATTTCAGCACCAACCATGAATTATTCACCGATTACAATAATTTCGAAAATAATCGAAACATACCTTCTGCCGCCTGAAGAACGCTTACTTCAAGTCCTTTGAAGGTTTTGCTGGCTAGTTCCTCGAGGGCGCAAAGCGGAGACGTCTGGGTGAGCAGTGCCCGATTGGATAAGGGAAGACCCGACTGAGTGTGTTTTTCTGCAGAAGAAATCAGGTGTGCTGTGCCGCAGAGTGTGTAACTTCGCTTAACCGAGGGTTTGCTAAGAATGTCCTCAATACTGAATGGGGTAAGGGGTTTGTTAGAGTTGGCAGGCGGCGGAAGATGGTCCAACGGACTTCGTCGTCGTTCTTCAACCGCAGAAGCTTTTGCCTCCTCTTTGGATGTCATTCTTCCGCTACAGTTATGCAGAGTTAGTTGAAAAATTACAAATATAATCCTACAAATCAAACAAGCATAAACTCTGGGAAACAACAGGATAAAGAACGGAAAAAACGTCAGATTATAGTCGCCGAATCAAATAGCATGCTGTGTGGTTTGTCATCAGTGTGAATTATTTTATTTTCTGTATTTTGAATTCCGTATTTCCTCGTTTTCGATCCAAGCTTTCTTTGGCAGTAATGCTTCCCCCACGACGTGTGGCAGTCCGTAGGAAAATGGTACTTCCCTGAAATGGCGAGGCTCGAAGAGTCGCCAGAATTGACTATCACTAACAAGTTATTGTTGATTGGGAGGTAATCAATTATCTCCAGTGGCACTTTCACCCTCTCTCTTTCACTCTTTGACAATGTTGCAGTCCAATGCAGGGTTTTGCAAGTAGGGAGCCCCATTAATTAGAAGGCATGGCCGGGAGGAGGAGCCCAGCTGAATTATAACGCGTTATGCTCTTGTCATTTTTTTTTCTAAATTGGTCGTTTGGCCATATACCACTAGATCTAAACACGAACAAGAACAAACTAACGAGGTCTCCAAATACATTTAAAATACGAGCATTTTCGGACCGTTTAAGCGATTCGGCCGGATCCGGCAGGTGATGCATGCGTATCGGTATGACGAAAGAAAAGGCACAGGAGGTTTTCTCTTTTTTTGGATTTTAAAGCGTGGTTTTAAAAGGCGCCTAGTAACGAAATAATGTTAGGAAACGTCGAGATATATAAATGAAATAGTTTATTAGACTGTGTAGTCCGTCTATCTTATTTTGGACCGTTTTCTTCGATAGACCACTGTGCTCCTGGCTTGGTTGATATGCGCTTATGTTTTATAAAGGTAATGTAGAGCCAGACAATATATCAAGACTGCTAATACTTCTGACAGGGAGAGAGAGAAGGCAGCGTCCCCTTCAGCTCAGCTAAATCTTCTGTGCCATAATTCAAGTGCAAAGGGCCACCTTACATCACCAGTAAGATATTTCATCTCCTATAAAATCTCCTGCTGTTCTTGTCCTTGATTTTTCGTTTGTTCTGCTCTTTGTGTGCACACTGGTCGATAGGCCTACTGTATACGGCTGTAGGTTGATGCTTTCGCGAATAAACAGCTAATCGGGTGGGCGACGCCGGAGTTAATTTTTATTTTTAAATCGCTTATTCTTTATTTCGTTTGGTTTGTGGGTGCTCCGCCGCTTTGTTACGTTTTGTATCTATTACGTACAAGCATGCTTTTAGATCTGATATTTGTAACGATTGTGAATGAAATTGTTAAAAAGGGGACAGAGTATGTGTGCTTTTGGGTAAATTGTAATAAATCGTTTTATTTTTTAGCTATATCAGATGTCAGAAATAAACCTTATATTGACTGAACTATAATTTGTTTTGGGAGCTAAAATCATTTCAGCTTATAGATCTGGTGCCTCATATTCAAGTATTGGTTCTTTGAACAGACAACAAAAGTTTCCCGATTATTTTAAATTACAGTTTACAATGAATGTAAACGGGGCTATTGTAAAATTTGCGCAATTTTATGTCATCTTTATAAGGCCCATCATACCAATAAATACCACAAAAATATTTAAACCACAATTTCAAAATTTTTCTTGCATACGTTTTGCAAAACTATTTTATATAAATATCATTATTTTAATAGCCTTCAGATACCTCAGGGAATAATCGAAATATTGTTGCATTGATTAGTTTTGTACTGCGTTCTTTAAATGTATTTGATTTTAGTGTTTTTGATGAATATCGTATCTGAATTGATGAGGAAGGTGGTATTTATATTATCGTATCGAATGAATAACGGTCCAAAGAAATAATAAATCAGTTAATCATTCGTGTTTTGTTGTTTATTTTTTTCCTTTTATGTTCTAAACCGTGGCTGTAAGCCAATAATTAATCGTCTTTAATACTTTGCATATAAGGAACTTTTGTCTAACCGCAGATTTTTTTCTCGTCTTTGTTTTTCGCCCGAGAAGTATGCTGCCTAAAATCATACAATGTAAAATCATACAATATAAAAACATGAATTATTATGTCCTCAAAACGGCATAAATAACGGAACCGTGTCTAGTGGAATTAGGGAGTGAAACGAAAGAAGACCGAGCACTAGAGGCGCCACTGATGCCATTAACACGGACATTGCGAAGTCTTTCAAATAAATAAGTAGCCTACTGCAAGTTCAAGACTCACTTCACGTGGGTAACGCTTCATGTCCTATTTCAAGAATTTAGGAAGGTGTAACGTTATTGGTTATGACATCAAGGGGAGTAAGTCTTTCAATTACTTGTCTGTGCCCCAAGATAGTAATTAGAGGCGGCAGACAAAGTAATATAAAACTTGGAGGCGGGAGAATCAATCTGTCCAAGATTAAAAATTACTGAGCCTTTGAAAAAGTGATTACATAATGCTATTTTTGACACTTATTTAGGAATAATATGCGTATTATACGTATTATATTCGTTAAATTGGTCATCCACTGCTTCCCTAATTTTTCAATTACATTTTTGCAGAAGGAGCACAGCAAACAAACAAGTAAACAAAAAACAAGGAAATAAAATTAGTATTATACCTAGAAAGCGACGCAGTTAAGTCGGCGTTAACGTACTTTTTTTCGTTATATATACATGCTGGAATCTAATCAGAGGATCAGATAGGGAAGTTTTTTGTTTTTGCTTTTAATTAACGTCCTTGACATGACTCTGCAAGCCTTATTTCCAGTTGTCTGACTAGACAGTTTTGCACTGGAATGTATGCCACTTTCATGGCTGTGCTATTTCTGATTTCACAGACGATAGATCTTTTTTTTTTTTTTTAAAAAAAAAAAACATCCGAGGAAGCTTTTTTGCATTCTTATGTTGCTGATTTTTCATTACATCTTTTTTTTTGAAAACGGATGTATATCTGTATGATTTCATCTATTAATACAATTTGACTATTTTTAATAGCAAATAAATAGCAAAACCTACATTACGATTATTGCTTAATATATAATTATACTTTATATGACCGAGGGTTCCGATTTACTGTAGAATGAAAGCTATCCATTTTAAGGACGCGCAAGTTCTTTCTCCATGGCCTGCAATATTACGTCATATAAACGAAACCAATTACATTTTCTATACGTGCAAGTTACATTATTTAATTTCGATATCCGTATATATGATTTAATCAAATTCAGATGCAGTGACACTGTTTAAATGAAATGACGCCTCTTCTGAATATTGTGCTACTTTGTGTTTTTCAACTGTCACTTAGCAGAAAATAGCAGGAATTGCGATTGGCGATTTGGCAAAAAGACCGTTTAATCTTACCAGTAGATAAGATATGGATAACCGAATATGTTTTTCTTAAAAATGTATTTCTAAAAAACAAATAATAGTATCAAATATATTTTAGCAGAAATTTATAAGAAGACCGTAAATAACTAATCAACACCAATGACCAGGTTACATATAAACCTATATATATACGCCTACCAGCGACTTGCGGCATTGTTATTCTTTCTTGTATGCGGGACATCGTGGATGTCTGCCTTGGCTTTGCCAGCGTATCAGCTGAAAGCGCCGCACTTTCTGGCACACCGCTCTGAGGTGTTTCCTTGGGTGGGGCTTTAACACTGAATGTGGTGTGATGCTTGTTCTAATTACAGGCTACCTTTATTTACTAACGCTGCTGCCGCGCGTCTGACTGGCCGAACGTGAACGTGGGTGTCTGGGTCTCTCGTCTGAAACCTTGTGTATATTCAGGGCAGTACTGGTCCTGGGTGTTCTGTCGCCATAGGCAAGATTTTCCTGGGCGCCCCCCCCCAGAGTAGCAGAAAATAAATTTTGTCAGCTCATTACATTTGAAATATCTCAATAGCACAGGATGTTTGGCTTTATACCTAGATCGCATCTGTTTCATAGGAAAAGTTGTGAAATATTAAAGTTACTCTAATTGTAATGTCACGGAATGCAACCAAAGGTATTTCTTATGAATATTTTTCACTCGCTCTTTTGCGCCCCCAATCAAATGGCGCCCTTGGTAATCGCCCATGTAGTCCATAGGGTGGGCTGGCCCTAATTCAATGATACTTGAATGGATATTTCTAACGCACAGGCAAGTTGTCGTGATTTAATATTCATAACATTTTGTTGTTGTTGTTGTTATTGTATAGTTGTCTTTGTTGTCTGGTTGTTATCGTAATATTCGTAAGAAAGAAGTACGGTGTAAGTATATTGTTGCAACTGATTTTTATGAAATTATTATTATTATCTAATAATAATTAATGAGCAATTCCAAGTAAAAGTACATATTATTTACCAAATGTATTTATTCGAGAGCAAAATCAGACGTGCTCACTAAGTATTTATTGCGATCTAAGAAAAAAATGTCTAGCATCAAATAGCTATAGGCTGATATGAGAACAACATTAAATGATATCCTAATAATAATGTGTTATTATCTATTTATTTAATTTATTTTCTGTCCTGGAAAAAATACCACATGCTAATTAGCTCCCAATACCAGTTTTATTTGTTTGCTTGTTTATTAACTGTCAATCTGCTTTATGTGTCTGAAGTTCTGCCCAGGTATGTGGTCATGTGAGAATTTATCTAGCGGACTGCATGGGCTAATCTGCAGGAAACGTGCAGAAGCCAGTAACTTTTGACCTTTATGTGATGTTTATCGTTTGAGTTTACCCGATGGAGTTTTAAATAAGTTTAATCAGCCCGTTCTTGCCTTGAAATGATTATGTTATTGTTTACTTTAAGGTGTGCTTGTATTATACTTGCATTCTCACCCATTTACTGTACAAACTCAAAAAACTCTGGGAATTCAAATCATAACATTAAAATCCTCCTAGAATGTCTTTTTTTATTTTCCAGAAACGTTACAGAATTGCGCAAACTAATTAATACTATATGAACTTTCGTGTCACTTACAAGCAGATTATCTTGATTTTAACAAGTTAGCATATAATGGAATCCTATATACTGGCTATTCTGTCTAATTTATAGTGGAGATATTGGTAATCTTCTTTTTATGAAAGCTCACTTGGTGATCTCTTTTTATGATAGCTAAATTCTTATCCAAGCAAAACAGGGCAAGAGTTGGATTAATGTCAGATTTAGATTTATTTTGGGTTTTCTTCTAAACAGTATTTTTTTGTTATTGAGTTAGTGTTACTTTTTATTATAATCTACTGTAGTGCAAATGTTAGGTATTTGCAGTTTTTCACATTCAGCTGACCAAATTCATGAAGTTCTTGGTTTTTTATGGTCCTGATGATGGATCCAATACTTAACATTTTGGTAGCACCATATGAGATTTGTTTTTAAACACAGTTTTCAAACACTTTCACTCATTGCTGATTTTCACATTGGTTAGTTTTTCATCAATAGCTCCTCATACAGACCCTAAAAGGGATTCATGAATGATTATCATTGCAGAGGTCTTCAAATACTCCATTTCTGTTTATCGCCAATCATAAAGCTGAAATCCTTGTAACCGCGATATATAGGAAATGCTCACAGGCAGAAAACAGTTGAGAAGCTGGCAAGCCACTTGCAATTCGTAGTCACTGCCTTGAGGGTAACGGATGCGTGCAAAGGTGTAAATTGTCTTGTCAAAGATGAGCACCTTCTGACTGAACCTTCTCAGAATACTACACAGCTAGAGTTGTTACAGATGCTTACAAAGTATTGTGCAGAAACAAAAAGGAGTGTTACAGTGTTGCAGTCAATTTCTATTGCAATGTTACTATTACAAACAGTTCTACTTTTGGTAGAACCAGAACTTGAACTTCCCCAAAGAGATGTTCAGGGGCATTTATAGATTCTTTTAAATCAATATATTAAGCAACAATCTACTGCAATAGCTGGGATTAGAAGGTGACCTCAGCATACTCCTTTCTCAGCATGCCTGCCTTTTAATTACCCTTCTGTTTATTTTGAATGTTTTTTTTGTGATAGAATAGCTAAATAAAATTGATGTGACACTGGGCAAGGCAGACCTCCGCAATACCATTAACTTTGTCAAAGTTGGTCAATTCAAATTTACTACTGAACCACTTTTAATAAATAATCCTTTTATTACCTCAGTTATCAGTGTAATTTTTGTACTCCTTTTAAACCAGTATAAGGACCACCCATGGGTGTCCATTTCACATGCTCTGAAATACACAATAATCTTTGCAGTGTTTACCAGTGAATTAGTGCCTCCATATTGTTGATGTCAGTGATGCACAGGGTGCAAAACCAGCACTGCAACAGACACTGTAGCTGAATTACTGAATGAGAGCAGAAGGAAGGAAGTTACATTCAAACCACACTGGAGTTACAGTGCGGAAAATGAGCTTGAATCACACGGTCACTGGATGATTTTGCTGCTCTGCCTCTTCAAATTAAACCAACCATGTTTTCATTTTCCTTACACTGCCTGGTGATACAGAAGATGGATGTTATTATCCTAGAGAGCTGATAACATCCCAACAAATGTTCCACTGGAAGGATTTTATTGTAAGTTGAGCGCATTACATTATAGGTAGAACTGGTAGAATTATAGTCTATATTCACTTAGCTTTTTTAGAAATCATCCAGACGTCTTTTTTTGTTAAAAAATGAATTTCCTGAAAAACGTATAAACAATAAAAATGTTCGAAAGGTTATTGGCATTGATTTTGCTTTTGAATTTGACCTTAAATCTGCTGATTTATACTTGAATAAAATTCACTGATGGGATATTACATTTGATCCATATATACGTAATCATTTTTAAAGATCAAAATTATAACGTAATTCAGACTTCACTCTTCATAGAGAAATGCAAATCAGCATTTCTTCCTTGCATGCTTCGCGATGAAGAATTTAGGTCGAATCATCCTCATAAGTTACTCGAATTTGTTTACATATTCATCTTTTAAATATTCTGTTGGGTAGTGTGTTTTCTAAGAGATGAAGCTAAAATGAGATTATCAGTATGCCTGTTTCTGCTGCTTCATCTCTGAAAGAGGATTTTTAAAAATATACATTGCAATAAAATGACTGATTTCGCTGCTTAATAATATTACATTTATTTATTGGGCACAACTATTCCCCTTGACATTCTTTTAGACGGAATAAAGCTAAAATATTTCTACTCAATCCAGACAAATATGATAAAAACGTGTCCACCGTATGCATTGAATAAGTACAATTTATCAGCTGGTGAATTTGAAATCTTTCCAGGTTATTGATATTGGTGACTAGCACCCAGTCAACGGCAAAATTACATTCTCACACGCTAAATATTCAGAGAAAAACAGAAACGTTTTGTTATTTTTGTGTACATATGTGAATACGTTTTCAAGACAGCTTTTTCAGATGAGGATCCCAGGGTCTCCAAGCTATATGCAGTTTAATTCAGTCTTAATGATTAATAATTAATAAATGTAGTGTGAAAGGAAAATGCAAAGACTTCACCCATACAGTCTAGATGTATGTATATCAGTTTAGTGTATTAAATGCAGAGGATGGGTGATGGTACGATGACATCTGTATGTTCAAGAATCCGATCTAAGAGAAGATCTCATGAGACCCAGATTACGTACTATTACCGTAATATAAGGGTGTGACAGAATGAGGTATGCCTTAGCTCAGCTCCCTTTATCTTGACAGATGACTTGTATGAGTCGCACAGAGTCATACATCAATTACTAAGTAATGGAGGTGGATGTCGGCATTGGGTGGAGTGTAAAACAGGGACTGATCTTTGCGTGAAAGCTGAACCAGGTCTCAGTATTTCTGAGTGAAATCTGAGAACTGCTGACGAATGATTAAAAAAGGGCTTCTCATCACGGTGAGATATACACTCTTGATAAATTGACGGGATTAGGAGGTCAGATATCTTGCCATTAAAATAAATGTTTGATGCTCAGTGCACAGCGAGCGTGACGTTGGATATGAGACGTCCTTTATTCCACCTGTAAAGTAAGTAACTGAGTATCAGAAGACTCCTTCGTGAAACGGTCCGGCCGTCCAATAAAACGTAAAATGCAACAACAAACAAACCATAATAAAATGTATCTGTGAAAAACACGACATGTGTTTGCATGTTTTAGCAAGCGTGAAAAGGAAGAAAACTAAATGCCATTTGACGTGCTTGCATGCGTATTCATATTTCCAAGGTTTGTTGCTTGGAAGAGGTTACTTAAATATATGATTTGGTGTCAGTACCAAAAAAAAAAGAAAAAAAAAATATCATCAAGTGCCATGCAAACGACACACGATAAAATTAGACTATGGAGAATAAAGTTCTTAATCGGGAACCATAATCTTACAGTCATAGCCACTTTCATTGACAAAACTTAAAAAAACTTTAAAAGACTTCAATAATTAATCTCTTAATATGTTGTTACTTTCACTTTTCAGGGTCATGAATAAGTAGCACAACCAACAGGTAAATGGGCATATTTATTAGAAAACATTTAAATATTTATTTTCCGTGACAATTCCAGTATCCGCTTCTCGCGTCTCCAAAGTAACATTGATGAGATCCTGCACGTGAACTGGAGGCCTTCAGGTTCAGTGATTTGATTTCCATCCGATAAGAACCATTACGGCAGAATAAAAGAGTGGAAACAGCCGCCAGCGTTGAAGATTAAGCACAGTCAAATATTGTTGTTGTTGCTGCTATAAGGTCTGGTAAAGGTGAATTCTAAGAGGACTGCAATTAACAAAGTTTTTTTACCATCTTCTATGTGCTTCTGGTAACAGAAACTTATAATAATAATAATAATAATAATAATAATAATAATAATAATAATAATTTCACCAGTAGCATGCAACCATTTTTTCTACATACTTCTGCGCCACCCAGAATGTGTCTCGCGCTGTCTGGGTGTCTAAGAAGAGACAGAGATAACAAGTAGCTCCCAGTCACATCGTACACTTATCACCAGTCAAAATCTGACGGCGCCTTTCTACTGTCACAGCTTATAGACTTCCCCAGGCAGAAGTGAAAAATGCATCCTCGCCTCCGAAGAAATATTGCGAAGGAAAATAAGCGACGCTCCTTGCAAACAGCCCAAACAGGGCGATTGCTTGGAAGAAAGAATTAATTTATATATTTCCCTGTTTGTTCGTTTCTAAGCATGTTTATAGCACAGCCACTGAAGGACGCGGTGCAAATCCCTTTCTGCCTTTTTGTACTTTTCACCCAAGTACGTAATCAATCCAGACCATTTTTTTCTGAATAATGCTTTGACATCAACCCCCCCCCCCCTTTTCTTCATATAATTCTTCATATTGCCAGAATCAAACTATGACAATGTAACTGCTGCAACGTATTTGCAAATTAGTAAAGGTAAGGGATACGCAAAAATGTACCTTCCTCTGCTGCTAATATTTTAGTACGCATTGTTTAGACTATACAACACTCACACCCCTCTCCTCACTTAGCCAATTAGAATTAATAAATGGCGACTGCATTAACCAATCAAATTGCTTATTCTTTCTGTTGTCGAAGTGCTGGTGGTCTATCTCTATGCTTGCTACAATTGTCCGCGTTACATCAGATCTGAGAAATGAGCTGAATTTGGCGTTGCGTACCACAGTTGCTGAAGAAAGATTTTAAATGTTCATGTGTACTTAAAATATTCACTGATACTCTATTTTGTTCTAGTTCAATGGCAGACTCGCAGACTCATATCTGATTCAAGGGATCTTTCTATTCATGATTGATTATTGATTATTCTGGACTTTTGACCATCTACTTAATAACACAATAAAATCAAAGGAAAGTAATTTAAAATGTGTTTGTTAGTCGTGGGCCCTGCATTTAAAATGTAGTCGTTATTTGACAATTTTTTCTCACTTACAAACTGATGGAGTGTGAATCTGGTGATAGTGTAATGGATTCCTGCTGATACTTTATCCAAGACAGTCATAGCAAACTGTGAGAACATTATGGGAGCTTCTGTTTTTTACATTTCACCTGGATTTTAACAATTTCACCTAAACAGTTCCTGCTCAGTTTAACTGTTCACTTACTCAGCATTTAAGCAAAGTGCAGCATCACGCTGATTGATTCTCCTACTAGAGAAAGTAAATTATTCAATAAGCAGACTTAGAAACAATTATTTGATGAGCATTTAAGACCACACTAAACAACAGCAGCCATAGGTGGCTAATCAAGGCACTGGCTGAAATAGCGTGACAGAGGTGGGAATCGACTTTTTTTGTCTTGGCAGGTGGTAGCACTGGCTTGGGTTTCGCATCTGGTCGTGCTTCAGGTTTTGTAACCACCCTGTGAGTATCATGTTAGCTGCTCTGTACATGCTTGTGTTTATCTAGCGGTGCAGGGGGTCCTGGGGACGGGCCGTGGTAGCAACCTGAGGATCAACGTGAAACCACTAAAACAAAGAGTAAAATCACGGTGGGTTTCCAGTATTTTTTCGATGAGATGGACAGAGGAGTTTGGGTAAGATTCCGTGGCAAAGGTCCTGCATGTTGAGTCCAAGGTTACGGAGCTTAAAGCTGGTGCTTCTGCAGCTGTCAGTCAGATTTCACTCTATTGATCCATTCTGCCAGGTGACAAGCATCTTGACTTTGTGTCTTTGTGTTTTATTCTCTTGCCTATGTACTCAGCCCCGAGGGGTGAGGAGCAGAGGGTAGTGTCGATGCTGAAGGTACTGTATGGTCTCTTAGGTTGCACACTGCTGGCTCAGGTCCCAGATGGGGGTCTATCGAGGTGGTCTGTACTTACCCTGGAGAGCTCGGGAGAAATATCCAGCCTCACATGTGGGTGAAAAGTCACAGCGCCAAGCCAAGCAGAGAAAATGAGCCGGTTCTTTGTTATACTGTGCTCTTCATGCATGCACCTGTGCAGGTATGACTGTGTGTCTGTGTATTCCAGCTCACATTTCTGTTTGTGTGCGTGCACATGCATGTGTGAGTGTACGTGCCTGTGTGTGTGTGCGATTCAGTGGGTTCTGTTTCGACGTTACTGCAGGGCTGCACCAGTTGTACTCCTATCAATCACAGGTGAATAGGTGAGTACAGAGTGACTGATGTGCAGTGTCTCAGGGGCTGGGTGCATCCTTCAAACACTACAATTAGCCTAACGCCTTCAGCAGAATTCATTAATGATCCTCCCCCCAGCCCCCCCCCCCTTTGCTTACTCAAATGCCACTGGCTCAGAATGGAGTTCTCTGTGGGCAACAGTGAAACGCCTGCCTCTTTAAGTCTTCACAAGATGTTACCCCCACACTCTCTGTCTCTCTCTCTCTCTCTCTCTCTCTGCCTGGAGTGTTCCCATCAGCTGACTGGCTTCAGTGCTGTAGTGAAATCAGCAGCTGACTCTATCTGCCTGAGATTAATGGCTTGACCCCTTTGTGTCAGGAGCTATCTGCAAGCCTAGACACTCTCCTCTTCTTTGTGGGCGCAGAGAGCTGAGCCGGAGCCGCTCTGCAGAGCCAGCGACTTTGACCGAAGAGCGTTGCTCCAAATCGATGAGCCCCAGAGCCTCCTGTAAGATATGAGATATCGGTGAGAAATGGACGAGGGCCAGGAAGCTTCATGGGTACATTTCACATATGCGGCACAATGTTGAGAGATGAAGAAACCTCGCCCCTCCATGCATCAAAGTTACTTTCATAGTTTTTCTTCAGTTAATTACGTGTATCACTATGTATATGTTTAGATGCATAGATGCATAAATAGATAGATCGATCGATAGATAGATAGATAGATAGAAATGACTGAATTTACACTTTGTTGTCTAGAAATTGTTTGCAGCCCTGAGTGCTGTCTGTATTTTATTCTATATTTCTATAAGAGATTTTAGACAACTCTAGGGAAAACTCTTGCCCTAATCCCTGGATTAGGTAGAGAGATAAACTGGTTGGCAAAATAATGGTGCATAGAGACACAAGAATGAGACTATGAACGTCAATTTATTGCAGATTAAAATTCCAGACAGGGCACAGCTAGCACTGTGCTTTTCCCGCTACACTCTGAACGTTCTCGTTGTACGTATCCAGTAACATCAGCTGGCGAAAATAACACTGAGGTAAATGATGCCGTGGATTTTGTGAATAGCAGTAATAGTGGATGGAGCATTAGAGAGATAAACATTGTGAAGATACCGAAGATCTGGCCCAGCATGGAGGAGCTGAGTCGAAGTTGCAGGGATAAATGTGATTTTTGTGACGTACGGCCACAATCTCACATTTAGCACCTTAAGTTAAGCGCCTTGGTATTAACACAGGAGAAAAGTTGAATAATTTACCACTCCCAGAATGCACTTCATCTGTCGCCCGAAAAGCCATCGTCGACTTTCAATTAGGAGGCCTGTCCTCTTGTGGGGATCTGCGTGATGGGGATGTCAGGAGCGCTAAGATTCAGGAAGACGGACGACTCAGTGGCCTGACGCGCTGAGCAGATGTTACTGCCTATTGAGCTGTTAATTTAACGGGAGTTTATTGAATAGTAATTAGGCAGTGCTCCCTTTTCATAGCGACGGCCGGCCCCTTCTGCCACGGCCGCGGGAGGCCTCCAAGAGTGCGGCCCGCTCTCTGCCGTGATGGAGAGAGCGAAGCAGACATTTGACCGTGTTAGTGGTGTTAGTATGACTGCCGCATGCCTTTATGCTAAGGGAGTCAGCAGATCCCTCCACCTATCCTGCTAGAGCTCTTCAGGTCGTAGGGACGTCCTCAAGGGTACAAGAGCAAGGCCCTCCTGGGATCTGAACCAGCAGGTCTCTGTGTGCATATAGATATGTGTGTGTGTGTGTTTGAGTGTTTGTGTATGAATGTATATATATGTGTGTGTGTGTGTGTGTCTGAGTGTTTGTGTATGAATGTATGTACAGTATATATGTGTGTGTGTGTGTGTGTGTCTGAGTGTTTGTGTATGAATGTATGTATATATGTGTGTGTGTATGTGTGCATCTGTATATTACAGACTTCCCCAGGCAGTATAATATATATATATATACATATGTATATATGTATGTGTATGCATATGTGTATGCATGACGCATGTAGATTTTTTCTGTTTATGTATAGATCTGTATTTCCTTGGGTGTGTCTTCTCACACTGCTCCTCGTCTTACGGCGTGGAGACCTCAGCAGAGGGCCGCGGGCCCCGGGCCCCAGGCTCGGCGGGCGGCCGGGTGTCATTTGTCGCCAGTAAATGATTTGTCGACTGCCCATTGCTTTGATATGAAGCACCTGGCATCCCCGCTCGGAGGAATATGGTGGCTGCCATGTCCATAGACTGCTATATACTGCAAACATATGCTGCCATTGTTATGAAAATGAGTTGTCAAGACGTCGGCCCCTCTTCATTCAGCCGCCCGGGAGGACCCCCGCCGAGGGTCTGGGGTCAAGTGGGAAACATTGCCGTCCCCTCGGCCCCCCCGAGTGGGCTGTACTCAGGAAATGTGAATTAGTTTCATCAATGTAGGGTTAACACAGTGCAAAGACAATAATGACCCCTTGTGTATTCTTAGTTTGATGTCTGTATTATGGCAAAGTGCTTATGAATAAAAATCAAATCGAGATGTGTCATGGACTGAACAAAGGGTTTGTTTAACGACAGCCAGTGCCGGCTTGGCCTCTTACTCCTGTGCTCAGCTGTGTGCAAGCTCAGATTTATGGGGATTATGAGAATGCAGCAAGAACAGCAATATCCGCAATGGTGACACCAGCACCAACAACGATACTCAGTGTAATAATCCAAAATTAATTGTCGTAAAAATTTTACTCGCTTAGAATTTAACCTTAACTTCAGCGTTTGATGAACATTTATATAACATAATTATTTAAATTTTTTGAATTTATATTTAAATCCTGTAAGCGAGTTTTTTTGTATTCCTGAATTCAATCAAAATGTCCACATAAAAATGCTTTTGAAACGTTCAAAAACATCTATAAGTAGCGGTTCAGTCTGCATTTCACTTTAAGTATTTCTCCAATTCACTTTTCTGATCATCGGCATATACATTAAAACAAAACAATCCAGAACTCTATCAGTCCACAGTATAGCTAAAAGACTTAAATGGGTGTTCTGCTCTTTCAGTTCCGGAATCAATTTGGAACTAGCAGAGAATCAAGGCTTCACAATGAGAGAAAGGTTGCAACCTATAACCCTGGTTTAATTGAATGAAAATGTCACAGTTTACTGGCACAGCTCGATATCAGGGCTTAAAATTCACCCACGCTTTTTTGATCTCCTGTTTTCCGCAGCATAGGAATGATAGCTGCCATTTTCGGCATTGACGTGAATGCTCAATGCTCGCTTTTATTATGTCCCCTGTTTTTCGTGATGCTTTGTGAATGCTTATACAACATCCTTTCTCCCTGCTTCAGATACATGGTCCACTCCCCACCCCACTGCACCCCCCCCTGTGAGAACGGGTTGGGTTCCAGAGGTGGATAGTTCCAGTCTAGAAAATAAAAATCCAGACCAAGATTTCTTTTCAACCAAACAGTTGAGCATAAAGAGTCACATTCACAGAGTAATCAACTGGTTGGTTGAAACTAAATCTTGGTCTGGAGCTTTAATTTCTGGACCTGAATCTACTGCCTCTATTGGGTCTGCCTTTGATCTTCATGCTTTGTGCTAAGAAGATCCCTAAGCATTCCGCTCTGCTGCCCCTCTGTGGTGAACCATGGAATGCCAGGAACGTGCAGTCCTCTGGGTCATGTGATTGCCTTTTAAAAAATATGTCTTCTCTAACCACACTTGTTTGGATCCTACTGTTATAGTTGCAAGGAAGCCTTTTCTCTTCACACAGGTCCATGTAAATGATATAGATAATGCAGAAATTATCTCCATAATTTAAATGATTAAATGAGCCCAAACACATTATTGATGGGGGTAATTAAATCACTGCGTTTCCCAGTTCGATGAGAAGATGTACTGATTGTATTTTCTCTTTTTATACACATCCATGATCAGTCCTGTTCTATATTGCTCCCTGCCTCTCCATCTTGTCTGCACTGAATCTCCTATCATAATGAACTAGTGGACAGATGCTCTGCTTTGTTTTGCAGATAATTGTGGACCCTGACAGTTAATTGTCCTGGTCCGAGTGCAAACAAAGTATTAAGGCTACCCGTATGTATTACACGCAAACGGGCATGTGTTAATTTTACGGCCTTATTAAAAGCTTCAGCCTTTCATATCTTGCATGCAGTGCACCTCCATTTTTCAATATATCATGCCATTATAGGTAATTGCCTTTAACGTGTCGCATTAGAGGGGATCCTGTTGTGCCTGGGCAAATGTTGACAATTTTAATCAGAGAGAAAATACACCCACAGGATCTGTGTGTGTTAAGTACACGGGCTAACCACCTACACGCACTGTCTAAGAACAGGGTTAATCCTCAGCGGGCTGTGAAACTATGTGGTCCTGCAGACACAATGATACTCCCATTTGCTGTAATGATCAAATTCTGATCTGCATGATAATTTACATATATCAGATGTACTGCATTTTGCTATTTGTGAATGCATAACTTCAGAAAATTCTACAACATTTGCATTCTTTGGCCATTTTCACTGCTGTTCTTAACTGATGACTACTGGCAGAGTGGACAACTGTCTGTCGTCACTTTGGACATTTAAATATCCTATCATGAATTCAATAAGCCATCAGCAAACAAATCATTCCTCTAGGACTTATTCATAGTACTTAGGGCTTTAGTAATATCATCATTACTAAAAAGAAGACGTGTCAGTGTGGCATCTTGCTGCAGTATGCAGATTCACAGTTACTTACGGTGTTATCATTTTGGATAGATTCATATGTAACAAATTTCAAATGTGGCCTGTAATCATAAACCTTCCACTTGGGTTGAAGAAACATACCAGGGTCCAGTAGCATGTATACAGTACTGTATGTCTGATGATGGGTAAAAAAAAGATATATATGTGGAAACATAATACATACAACATAACACTTCAATGGAGTTATGAACATGTGGTTTTTTATTTAAGGGTTGTATATTGTGGAAGCTTTTAACACATTGCTGTTTATTCTGTATTTGCAATTGCATGCCTGAATAATGTCGTATTTGTAATTGTAATGGCTGAGCCAATGCTCACAAAAATGCATTTATGGCTTTTTTTAAACTGTAGCAGGAATATATGCAGAGCACCAGTGACTCCATCCTTGGGGGGGGGG
>JAODKF010000047.1:6055606-6070407 GCA_026779585.1 Mormyrus proboscirostris
CCCCCCCCCAACGGGCGGCCATGGCCACACTAGACTCAAACCTGGCCACCTCATTGACCACCCCATCGTATTTTCTTTTTGTGGCATTTTTTTCTTTGCCAGAATTATGTTTCTTTTAGAGCCAGAATGTTCCCCTACAGCTGCAGGACACATGGGAAGCTTTTAGTGTTTATAAGCAATGTAGAGTTACAGCCTTCAGGCACCTTACATATTCCCTTATTTTCTAGATGCCTTATATCCATAATTAGATTTATGTGCTGCCCCAAAATGACCTCTGGTCCCCCCCTAGCAACCCCACTGGAAATTTTCTGTCTCCACCCCAGATTCCTACAGATCTTTAGCATTTGCTCAATACCATCTAAAACCAAATTGACTAATGCTGAATACAAACCTGTAAACTATATCAAGACCCAGGAGAGGAGTGGTGTTGTACCTTTGACCGGGGTATGACATCATGTACCTTTGAAAGGGTATGACATCATGTACCTTTGACAGGGTATGACATCATGGGCCACAGGCCTGGGGGGGCGCTGGGCCTGTGCCTGAATAACCTTTGGAGCATCATTATAAACACAGTGATGAACAATCATGAAAAAATGACTTATTTAATGCAAACGATAAACCTTTATTAATAAAAGCCTGAATTATTTCTGTGATTTTTTTTTAAACAAAGGCTTACATAAATGACCTTTTCAAGAGCAAAAAGACAAGTGGACATAACTTTATGCCCCCCCTCCCCCTTACAGCCCCCCTTTGTACAGATGTGTTTCGCAATCCATGTTAAACATGAATAACTGCAGTGTTGTATCCCTGTGTATAAATGGGTGAAGCAGAAGGTCTCCCTGTATGAAAACAAGGGCCCATAATGTAAGGTTAAGAATCTATATAGCTGGTGGAGTCTCCGATCTCCCACTGTGAGCTACTCAAAGGCTCCGGCTGAATTGCCTCCACATTTTACAATATGCTGTATCCACTTCAATAGTTTAGCACTGAATGAGTCAGCAACACGTAGCCAAACGGAATGTCGCAGCAACACAGTAGCGCAGGACCGCACAGTTTCCAGCATGTTCCTGGCCTTGTGCTCTGTGCCTTCTGAGATAGGCTCTAGGCTTGCCCTGACCTGGGTTTGAAGAAGCAGTGGATGGGCAGTGGATGGGGCTGGGGGGGGGATTTTACTTACACAATAGTGTTCTGAGGGCACAATGAAAAATGATTGGTTCAGAGAGATAACCAATCAGATTGTAGTGGAGGCGGGTCCAAGCAACTAGAAGAGACGGGACCAAGACATCAGATTGGTTGGTCCTGCCTCCTCTATCCCCCACCTCCTCTACAACCATGAACTAATCACTACCCATCATCCATATCCATTGCAATTGCAACAAGTGAGCCTCTCTTACTTTTTTAAAAAACTTTTTTTTCTTGTTTATTCATAGTAAAGTGGCCAATAGTTACTGTGCAAATACAGTTAGCAACACTTGACACTTCAGACTGCCCTCCTGTAAGTCTGAATACTCACATAGGAATACACTTCAGACTGTCCTCCTGTACAGTAAGTCTGAATACTCACATAGGAATACACTTCAGACTGCCCTCCTGTAAGCCTGAATACTCACATAGGAATGCCTGAAATTAAGGAGGTGCAACTGTAGCACAGCCAAAAAGGAAACACTTTTTAAATCATTATCTAATTTTAGTCATAGTACTATTATTTTAGAGTATTTTTTTCAGGTTAATGTTTCATTTTGCATTTAAATAAAATATAATGAATGTACATATTTAACATTGTTAATGAAAATCTGTATTGTTGTGTTTGGCAAAAGTTTTACACAAGATGTTCATCCTGGCATAACTCCGTCCAATTTACCAGGGCTTGGGACTGGCACAAATAAATACACTGGCTTGTGTATCTCCAGTAGCTGGGTTTGTGCATCCCCAGTGGCTGGGATGATGAAAAGAAAGAAGGCTTAGCTAGATTTTAAAGACGTTACAATTTGCATTGGGACTGAGGAGGACGGACAGGATTAAGAATGAGTATATTAGAGGGACGGCTCTGGTTGGAAGGTTTGGAGGCAAAAGCCAGGGAGGCGAGATTGCATTGGTTTGGACATGTGCAGAGAAGAGATGTTGGGTATGCATTGAGAAGGATGCTGAGGATAGAGCTGCCAGGCAAGAGGAAAAGAGGAAGGTCTAAGCAGAGGTTTATGGATGTGAGGTCGGTGTGAAAGAAGAAGATGCAAAAGACAGGAAAAAATGGAAACAGATGATCCACTGCAGCAATCCCCAATGGGGGCAGCCAAGGGAAGAAGAAGATTTACCTTTGTTATGGTGGCCTCTTCTGGCGTGTTGTGGTGGGGATGTTAACTGAGGTAAGACATCACATCCAACCAGCAACTATAAACCCTCAGTGACCTCGTGACTGCTGTAGGGGGTGATAGATTAGCTTGTTCATATTCAATATTCGGTTATTAAAATTTCAGGTTAGAAAGTTGCCAACTCCTGCCTGACTTCACCTGGACACCAAAGTGTCAGAGGTTTAATACAACGCAAATCCGCTCAACCATCATCCAACTCACCCCCAGGTCTGTGCACCAAAAATACACTTTAACTTGATAAATTTAAATTTATGTGCAAGTGATTCCTAATTTTAACTGTTTAAGACTGTTTTGGAAAGAAACTCTGCTGTTTTGCTGTAAATTTAAACACAATGGACATGCAGTGAAAAACATGTAAAACAAGTATATTAGTGGTTAATTAGCTGACTCGGTGCATCCATAATTGTAATATCCATATTCATATTCCTAACTGTGTCTTTAAGGAGCCCTGTGCGGGTAAGTGTGTATATAGCTGATCTTTTATTTAGTAATTTTAACTCCATGAATACAAGCAGAGCCTAATTGTATGCCACTTAACTATACTGCCTTTATGATGGCCGCACGATATTTCAGTTAATCTAATTTACATATAAATGTGCTTTTTTATCACATAAATGTGGAGGGACTTTCATTTGAAAGTTGGTCAATGTCAAATTATATATGCAGGTCAGCCAGCTCTTGCTCTGGTTCTCCTACTCTCCTGTTTGACAGACCTCCGCCCCCCCCAGTCCTAAATCTGCTGTTGTCTCCATCCCCGCAGTCATTACTGGGATACACACGCCAGTTTCTCCATACCAATTCACCGCTACCGCTAATATAGACTTTCTCATAAAGAGTGGAAATTTGTCCAATCAATCCCTTTTAGTGTGTTATAAGTTTCACCTGACAACTTAAGTCCTTATTGATTAAACATTACTTTGTTAGATCCTAGCCAGTGCAATTGTACTGGGAAAAAAATTAAACCATTATCAGAGTGCTTCCTGTGTGATTCAACGGGCTCTTTGTGTAAGGAGGAGAGAGGTCATTTATCAGATATGAGTACACTTTATGCAGAGTATATATTACCCTGATGTGGAATTCCACCACTGTGCTACTGATGACATATATCCTATATATGTTACATCAAAATCCAGTTGATAGGAAAAAGAATGAGTGTTTAAATATTCGTATGAATGAAACTGGCACTGCTTACAGTACGTAATACAGGCTACATCTGGTAATTAGCTGTGTTGGTTTCCTTATTGGTTATATCCTTATTTTTTAAGTTAAAACCGCCAGGCTGAAAACAACTTTTAGAGGTACATGTTATATTCCTGATCCTGCTTTGCTGTTTGCTTCCAGGTGAAATTGCCATACAAGCAAAAGCTGGTTACAGCTGGTTACAGTCAGTGTGTTCATGCTGAAGTGAATCCTGGGTGTCAAATGCATCTGTTTCAGTCTGTTCAAGGAGACTATTTGATTTTTTTTGTCAGATGTTTTCAAAAACACAAAACAGAAGGGTTTTGTATCTTTTACAAAGTGGAGAAAGCTGACCAATCAGCTCTGATGCCAGTGGGCACATGACCATAGCGTGTGACAGTGCACCTGGCATCAACCCTGCCCCCCACCCCAAAAAACACTTTTGTCAGTTAGCCCTTAAATATCTGCCCAGTGACAGCAGTTTAGGGTCTGGCTGAACACGCAGGGCTTGGCAGCACTCCCGTGCTGCATCCCCGTGTACAGCCCCGTGGCGGCAGGGGACCGGGGGCCCAAGCCAAGCGTCGTGAGAGCCTTGGCGAAAGGGGCGAGCCATCCATGTCGGACAGGCCGCTCCGGGGAGCCCTGGCGGAGGGGCACGGGGGCCCGGCGAATCAATCGGCGAGGTACTTAATGCACAGACTGTACAATTGGCGCCGCCGACATGGCACCGTCAGAGGCCAGGAGACCGAGCCTGCTTCCCCGACAGACATCTGGCAAGGAGACCGAGAGCCATGTTGTTAGGGGAGAGAGACCAAGGCAAGACAAATAAAATTACTGCTTGGGTTGTGGGATCAGTGAGAGCCTTGCCTGCCTAATCTCACCGATGGGAGCATGCGGCTGTTGTAATCCAATTATAGGGGCATAAGCAATTTGTTAGACAGTCCACATAATGTAACCGTTTCCCAATAAAGTCTGACTTGTAATAGCGTTGCTGCATATACACATAAATCTAAGGAAGTGGAAGCGCGCTGCAAGTCGCCAGCTGGGGGCAGGAGACAGCTGCATCAGCACATCCCGGAGTTAACTTCGGCCTTGATTCGGAGCGGGGGTGTTAATTTGCCGTTTACACACCGAAACACAGATTTGGTCTGAATCCAGACCACGAACGCCTTCTTGGGATTTTGAATGCAAAGAATGACCCTCACTGGTAGCTCAGTTTGGTGGCTATGGTCATCAGCAGTATTGTTAAGACGGATAATCTCATATCGCTTGTTGACTTGAGTTCTTAACTTGAAATTGCATTTTTAAATGATCAAACGTTTTTAAATGGTACACAGTCGCAGGGTGGGGTGCCCATGGAAGTGAAATTGCAGGTCGCCTTGGCGTTTATCTAACATGTTTCGATGTCCAGCAGTACACGCCTCACCCTTATTGGCTTCTGATTGGATGTAGGCTTATGGTTTACCATGAAACGGGCTGTTTTCTGGTGATGGAGACACAAAGTCAAGGTCAGGAGGAAGCGGGACGCAGCTGATGAAATGAGAGCAGCAGGGCGGCTTGGAGAATGGGGGGGCCAGACTGCAGCAAACGTTCCTGTAGGGCCCAAGGTCGCAGGGAGGCCTGCTGGGCTGATATGTACGGATGGACCATATCCAGATACCGGGCCCTGAGGTGCCATCGAATAAGATTATGTGATTCTTCCAAACAAAGGGTGTTCGGGATTTAACCGTGTCCGACCTTCCTGCACCGGGCTGTCATTTTCCAGCTGTGCAATGTGACGTGAGTCGCACGAGTTAGAAAAACCTGCGGAAGGTTAAAGAACCTGAGACCTACCATGGGTGAAGGAGGCCTGCATCTTCACACGCGCAAAGTTTTCCTCATTTGTTCTGTGCTGATGTAGCTAAAACATCTCACCTTAATTGGGCCCATGATGAAAAAATGAGCGTGTCAGGGCCACGATCCTCAGTGATGAAATAGCTAGCTCCCTGATATCTGACGCCTACGCTAGACTGACGGGTCTCTAGCCAGTGGTCAGGGAGACATTACCATTGCCCTCCTAGATCATTAGCATGTGTTGTAGCCTTAATTTGCAATCACGGACGCACTCCTGAGCCTCTGATAGTGCCGAGTAAGCGAGTTAGCGCTAACGCTCGTGCTGGGCCGGAATTTACTGCACTCGCAAGACGGAGGTTTTATGATGTGCAGAGCTGTCTGCCTGGAGTGGGCCGTGTCCCTAGAGACTCTATAACCTACTGGCTTGTTTAATGACAGTAGTTGTGTGGTAACCTCCACACACAGACTGGCTGTCAAAGACTGCTTTATAGCATGTTATGTGTAGCTAAAAAGCTAATCTGCAAATAAACAGGCTACATTTTGAGTTTATATGTTTGGGTAAATTTATTTATCTGCTTATGTTTTGACTGAGAGCTGTATGTAATTTTATCTATAATTACATTTTCCAACTTAAATAAAGCTATTATTGAAACATTGTTTCAATGTTCAGCCTATATTTTGATTGAAACAAGGTGATTTATAAAAAAAAAAACGCCTAACTTTGAGATATTGTTTAAAATAATACATCTAACCATTACTCTATTTTATTATTAAAACTTGTTTATACATAGCTAGAAATTTTAACTTATTTCTTGTTATACTATGATGTGAATCGTTCATCTGCCTGTTACCAAGATGGATATCAGTTTGAAAATAAACGTTTGACACTGAAGAAATTATAAATCGATGTCCCAACTTTTCATTATTGCATGATTTGTTGAAGTGAAGATAATTAGATGCTATATCACCATGATGGAGGGCAGCGGCAAATCTGATTAGGACGTGTCTGCATCCCATGTTTCAACTCGCCGCAGATCCCACAAAATGCATTTGCCGCCCTCTCATAACTAATGGTTGATTTGCATCGCTCCGACAGTGGCCTGTGTGTGTTATTTTGTCCTGATATCATCATAATAATGAGAGCAAATTAGAACAATCAATTTACATGGATAGTTTTTGATTGGAGGAGATGGGCAATATGGCAGAGGGTAATCCATCTTCTGAGTGCTGTCACATTAATGTAGGGGCTCCGGAGCCAGTGGGCTGGGCAACTGGCCAGCAGGCCAATGGCGTTCGAGCACGTAGACACTAGGGGCGGGGGGGGGGGGATGTTGGTATGGATTGTCCTGTGATCAAACGTTCAATTAGCAGAGCTGGGGATAAACAGAGTGATGCATGGGAGTCTGCAGCCCCTGTGGTGAACCTCAGCCCCTTTGGACGCCTGGCCTCAGCGTCAGTGAACGCTTCGCCCCAAACTTTCTTCTCCTCCTTTTTGCCTGAGCCACTGTGCGCTGCGCAAAGGCAGCCATTTGTATTTCTGGATGGTGTCGCTGACGGTGGCCAGAGCAGATGTGCAAGGAGTGAGAGCTATTTTTTTTTTTTTCTTTTTTGACACTGCTGCAAAGTCAAGCTGCTGCAAACGTTCATTAATTTTATTGGCCACATTAACATATTAATACTCGTACTGGGCATGGCCGTGTTTAAAAAGGGGGGGGGAAGAGAGAGCTATTAAAATGTCCAGTGATCAGAACGAGGAAAGAACTCAGTTCATGTCATCATGCATTGTGACAATTGACAAGGTTCCTGATTACACCGTATCTAAATGTGAGTAGGTCGATAATCAAGGTTATTATTCAGTAACAGTGGCAGTGTGTGGCCTCACCAAGTTTGCTGCTATGTTTCTCTGCTCTGTTTCGTATTGATAAAAGGCCACAAGGGGTCCTCAAAGTTCCAGCTTGGTCTGTTAGGTGTCAGTGCACCTATATGACCACCAACTGGGGCCAGTGCATATATACATGTGAATGCAATGTATTTAGTAGCAGCTGGATGGTTTCGATCATGTTTTTGTGTCACTGCTGTCCGTTTATATATTTTATATTTAAAAAAAAACCTGCCTGACACATTACAAGTGTATCACCTCTGGAGTAACATCTGCACAACATACCACCCTAATTAAGACACTGGAATTATGTCCTGATGTTGCAGTCTTGCACGCACAGCTCTCAGCATTTATCAAAAGCACCTTAATACGTACTACAATATACATACATATTTCTGTGTGTGTGTGTCTGTGTCAGTGTGGCCATATATGTGATAAAAACCTGTTATTTTTACCTTTTGCTGACATATTTTCAGTCCCAACAAAAGGAAAGGGGCATCTGTGAGTGCAATTAAAAAACTAAACATGCGAAAAGTCTTGTATTTTACTGGGTTACTTATGGTTAAGGTTGAAATGAATGGACGGTCCCCACAAAGATATGGATACAAGCGTGTGTGCGTGTGCATGTGTGTGTGTATATGTGTGTGTGTGCATGTGTGTGTGCATGTGCGTATATATGTGTGTGTGCGTGTGCATGTGTGTGTGTGTGCGTATATATGTGTGTGTGCGTGTGTGTGTGCGTGTGTGCGTGCGTGTGTGTGTGCGTGTGTGTGTGTGTGTGTGTGTGTATATGTGTATGTGTGCGTGCAGGACAGTTTACTACTGTTCATCATACTTACCCATAAGACGATAAAGGTTCCTGCTGCACACTGTATGATTAGTATTAATAAACCTAATGAGGAATGTGAGCACTGTACAAAAAATAGCTGGACCTCTTCCTAATCTATTCAGTATTATTTTTATATTCAGTTGTTTTCAAGTAATAATAGTTGCAATTCATCAGATAAGATTATGCCTAATTCAAAAATGACAAGAGCAATTATGACAGAGAATTACTTTCCTGCTCAGTAGCTGTACAGATGCACTTGTCACTATCATTATTATTCTAGAAAGGTAAGAGTTTAATATATTCATATGAAAAAGTACTTTTGAGGAAACAGTCACTATTAAAAGCTACCATTATTTTCAATTAAGCAATTGTAATTGATGATTGGCGACTACACAACAGTCTACACTATTTATATAGTTGATCCAGGGGATTAGCTCTTGACAGGCAATTTGCTGCACATATACTGGTATAATTTACCCAGATCCGGGACCTGCAAATTATGGGAGGCAATATTTCAGTCAGAGAGAAGTAATATTTCAAACAGGCATTTGGCTTTTAGTCAGACAGTCGAGTTGCCCCGTCAATTCACTGCTTTTAAATCCCAGATCTTAAACTGATTTCTCTTTTAACTTGGACACTAGGTACGGTGTGCAGCTCTGGAGTCAGACAAATAGAGATGAATATATAGAATAAACAAGTCTTGGTCTTTTATACTGTAATCTTGTGAATTTAAACAAGGATATTTAGAGATGAAATGCTTAAATGCCTTCAGACCATTTGTTATGCTTTCATAATAATAAATATTAATGTGTCCTGTGATTGGCTGACATCCTGTCCCCTGTCCTGTGCCCTGTGATGGGCTGGAACCCTGACCTCTGTGATGGACTGGCATCTTTAGTGGGATAGACTCATGGACCCCCAGAACCCTGACCAGGATAACTGGTCAGAAGACGAATGGATGGCTGGATGGATGGATGGATGATGTACCCTTTGTAATCTTTAGAAAAGGACTGTAATATACCTTTTTTGGTTTGCTTGGAGACCTGGTGATCTAATTGTTGCTTTTAACTGAAGTAAAGGCTCTGTCGCAGGGGCTATTTCCCGCATACTTTACATGTATAACCTCCCGCATCGTTATAGGAGCCAGGAGGAGCCCTCTCATTTTCCTGCAGGACACTGTCGCTGGATCAGAGAAGGGATCTGAACGGGCACGGAGGACACGGGGGAGGGACTGGAGTGGGAATGCCAGAGGAGGTCAGGGAGCTCATTGTACAAAGAACATTCAGTGTCACCCCCTGGAGGCAAGATTACACTCTGATTGCTGTGTGAGGGCTCTGGGTAATTCACAGGCGGGCCTAATCTGCTTTGCCATGGCTGCAGAAATAACTGACTTCATCCTAGTTTGAGGACATGACTGTTTGCCTGACAGGTTCATTTCAAATAAAATTCATCCTTTTTTATCTGTTGTGGAAAGCAGATGCACCGTTTCAGTTCTAAAGAATTACTCTTCCTAAGGACATTTTAACAAGCCTTAAAGAAGCAGCATTAAATGTGCTGCATTGTGAGTTTATGATTGAGTAGAGGACCCTAAACTTTTTTTCAATTATTACCTTTTACAGCAGCGGTTACCTGCATTATGTTTTTCTCGGTTTAGTGGTTTAAATGCTAAATGTGCTGGGTGACGAAATATTTGTGGCTGTCCCTGTTTTTTAGGGGTAATACTCATTAAATTCAGTGGGGTGGGGGGGAGATATCCAATCTGTGTCTTGGGAGGTTTTTCATGAGATCCAAGAATTATTTAGATGAAATTAGTGAGTGTTAATGAACTTCCAGGTCTTTGACTGAGTCATTTGATCGACTCTGCTGTGGCCTCACTTTAGTGACTGATAGCACGAGAGATTATCGTCTCATCTAGTTTTTTCTGCCCGTGCTGCAAATTACATGGATAGAATACATCACGTTTTGTTAAAAAGGCCGTCTGACAGCATGCCGTGATTAGTGGTGATTCTGATTAATGTCTAGTTAAAAATTGCATAGATCTTCATGAAGTTACTCTCTGCTTGTCTGATGATGGTCATGGGTTTATAAAAGTCAGTCCTTTGATGTCTTTTTACGCGCGTGACCAGTCGAGTGACAGCCTGAGGCCACTTCATTGTAACCAGTTCCCCACAAGAACATATGTTTGAAATGTAAGGTGGATCTAGCAGGACCTACGGGAAACCCCAGGAGGATGAGAGAGATTCATCACAGAGAGATTCCTAACCCCTCAGCCAGCCTTTACCCCTAAAAAAATGCCCATTTGGACCCAAACCAAGACGTCATTCTGTATGGGTCTGTGCCAGTCTTGTAGTCATAGAGCAAAATAATGGTTTTTAAACCCCCATCGAAATTAGCATCTCCCCCACCCCAACTGTGAAATATAACGAGACCCCCCCCAGAGGGATCCCCCGAGTTGTGGCAGAATGTACAGAGAGGGACCTATCGTTAAGGGTTGCCAGATATCCCCAGAAATTTGTTCCCGGCTTCGGGGGCTGCTCTGTGGGGCTGATGATGGCGGATTCTCAGATGATGCCGTGGTCCCAGAAAGAACTCTAAGAAAACATCTCCACCTACTGTACATACTGATTCAGTTAGGGCTTCAACGGCTGAAACACCAGCTACTGTGAACAGTTAGGGCTTCAACGGCTGAAGCACCAGTTATGCACCTCTAGCCGACTGACCACTGAAGCCATGCAGTGTTTCCACAACACGAAGTAGTCAGTACGTTCATTATGATGAACCATTATATTTTATGTAATAGACTTTATGGCAGTCCGTCCATACAAGTTGTCCGTAAGTCACACATTCTTAACCCTGGAGCTACCTGTAGCCCAAATAATCATAGAAATTCCCCGAATATTGTTAATGATTGACCATACATACATACGTGAATGTGTTGAGAATCTATTAACAACCTGTCTTAACTTAAGCGATACTAATGAGTGGGGAGCAGGCACCCTGCATACTCTATGGTCATGGTGGCGTGTTTATGAATCTTAATTTTAATTTATCTGGAGACTGTACTTCCACAACACTACTTAGGAAGCTTATTAAACTCACCCAGCTCTTTCCTTAAAAGTGTGCTTTGTCTTTATTTGTTTGTTTGTTTGTTGTTTCAGTCTCCAGTTGCTTCCCATTAGCTTGTTACCCTGTGTTCTATGGTCAGCATTAAATCACTCATCAGGATTCTGCACGTAAGGATCACACCCCCTAACCACCTCCAGTGCTTAAAACCTTGCATGGTGACTAAGTAGAACTGCAAATCATTTGTGTTACTCTCCAGATAAAATAATATTTATGTATTTTATGTATGGTTTACTTGACATGGACAGTGCACATTAATAAACCTAGAATGTAAATGTGCCAGAATTAACCAAAATGGCCATTTTACATGTTGTCCATGGACCGATGGTAACAGGTGAAATACATATTAAAAATTTGATGATGAAGAAGATCAATGAATATACAGTCCGTGTCTATCCCATCCAACCTTGTGGCTTGTGTTGGCTGGTATAGGCTGCAGCTCCACCCATGACCCTCACTAGGATAATCAATTAGAAGAAGGATGGATGGATGGATGAATAATCTGGTGTGACCTTCAAAGAGCTTTACAAAATAAAACCTTAGATGAAAACATTCAAGATACAATTGACAAATCCATTATTTTCATTATTAATTTGTTAAACTCTCTGTTTAGCTGTGACAGGCCTGTCTGTGGCTGTTTAATGAATAGGATATTTTTTGCACACGCCACCTACTGTTACATACTCTGCCTACTGTTCCATACTTTACAAACTATTCCATACTCCATCTGCTACTCCATATTTCACCTACTGTTCCATACTCCACCTACTGTTACATATTCCACTTACTATTCCATACTCCCATACTCCATCTACTGTTCCATACTCTACCTACTATTCCATAATCCACCTACTGTTCCGCATGCAGTGTTGTTTCAAGCGTTTGATTTACACGCCTTCCCTCAATGCCAGGGTTCTGCAAAGAGTTCTGCAAGCTTCCAGGCCCCATGCATCTCTGTTGTTGTGTTACTGCTTCACCACTAAACATATGCAACCCAAAAGTGTTCTTTTGTGTTGAAATGACTGTAAATACCTCCCTGTAAATAGCCCATTGCAGGGTAGTCATGAGTGCTTCAGCTCAACCAGAATTTTGTCCATTGTACCCTTGAGATTCAGTCGTAATGTATTTTTTTAGAATTAAAGTTTAAGGGGGTGTGTTGATGATTTTTTTAACTGACTGATTAGAGAGGTACGTTCTTAGGAAACCTACACTTTGCCAACCAGGGTTCTGTAATTGGGGGTTCCCTACCAGGAGCTGGGAGGGAGCAAAAACGTGGACTGTCTACAAGTCCCTGAGGAGTGGATTGGGAAACACTGTCCTAGGGTTCTCACAATCTCCACTTGTTTTGATTCCCCCTATCAGGGACCTAAAGCTGAAGGCAGCATCAGAGAGTGACATGCACACCTACAAATTTCACTGAATAAAGTACAGGCAAGGTAAGTCCGGGAAAAGAATAAGGTGAACAGAGGCTGGGTCTCCAGGCCATCAATGACAATGGTCACTTTTCTCAAGAGAATTTCATCAGTTGGACCTCATTAGTAAATCTGATTAACTGTTTCTATAATCATCCAGGCTTTTTTTCAGGAAGTGAGATGCTCTTGGGAGTTATACTTACACAAAAATGCTCTCAGACCAGAATGAAAAAATGATGGTTCAAGGGAGGTGGGTCCAAGCAACTAAAGGAGGTGGGATCAACCGATCTTGTCTTGGTCTCGCCTCCTCTTGTTGTTTGGACCCGCCTCCTCTACAATCTCATAGGTTAACTCCCTAAACCAATTATTTTTCCTTCTGCCCTCAAAGCAAGTGAGACAGGTGGTGAAAGAAAGAAGAATGTTTCAGTATCAGCTATACAGTCCTGTGCAAATACCTTAAGCGGTCAAGGAAAAATATGTTTAAATGATCTTCACCTCTGTTAAACTATGATATTACGTCTGTCAAATTGTGTCAACCATTACAAAGTCTCTTTTAAAGTCACTCTAATGTATTTTGTTGGCATGAGCACTAGCACACCATGTTAGGCTCATCAAAACCCCATTGATTATTTAACTTATGGTAATTAATTGAGCTGGTGGTGAAATTTAACAAATATATGGAATGGCAGAGGTGCCCCTGAGGAGAGGTTTGGGAACGGTGTTCATCTAGCTGTGCAACAAGTTATCAGTAAATTTAGCACATTTAAAAATGTTTATTTTTTATAGTGTTACTGCTAATTTACTATGTTTTAATGTTAAATTGTAACACTTCACTTGAGGGGCTACAAATAATATAGTAGTACACTAAAAGTATTAATTAACTATAGACTAAGTATTAGTTAAGTACTCAGCCTATGTTCATTACTCAACCATAACGGTACATGTATTAAATGCAGTTAATATATTTGTTAATGATTTTCACTTGAGCAGTAACTCAGTTACTAAGTTTTTGTGTGAAGTGTTACCCAACAGTGTTCCTTGATTATAGATGTGAAGTCACAAATAGCTAACACAGACACAGAGCCTGTTTCATTTTCCATTTTATTTGGAGTTTGTCGTAAGCCAATTGTGTAGCTATGAAACATATTGCACTTGTTTATGAAATTGATAAAAAGTCAATAAATTATTATCAGCAACATGCTTAATATGTGGGTAAATGTATGTTTTTCCTTTTGCACTTGATCTGGAGACAGCAAATGACAACAAATATTAATAGGACTTGAGGGAAGTGTTGCGCTCGGACTTGAGGGAAGTGTTGCGCTCGGACTTGAGGGAAGTGTTGCGCTCGGACTTGAGGGAAGTGTCGTCCTCGTGTTGTTTTTGCTTTCTGAACCCAGTGGTCTGGAGCACAAAACATCGATTGTCTCCACGGAGCATCATGCTTGCCGCTCGTTGAGCTGGAGCACAGGCATGGAAATTCTTGAAACGGAGGAAGCTTCAGAGGCCATAGAGAGCCACAGCTACCCGGGGACAAGAGCATAACACCATGTAAAGCAGATGAGAAGGCCCTGTTGTTGTTGAGCGGCAGGCCTTCCAATACAGTAATCCCATCACTTCGTATTAACATTCAGTTCCACCAATAATCATTTACTATGATATTTCAGAACCATTGCCATAAAATTGCCAAAAGTGCTATTTAATTACATACAGCTCCATTCATCTGATATACAGCTTTTTTCATTTTTTAACCATTTATCCCGCACAGGTTTGAGGTGATCCTAGCCTCATGGGACTTTTACTTTCACAAAAATATTCTAAGGGCAGAAGGAAAAATGATTGGTTAAGAGAGTTAACCAATCAGATTGTACAGGAGGAGGGTTCAAGCAACTAGAGGAAGCAGAGCCATCCAATCAGATGACTTGGCTATATTGATTAAGTTAAGGTTTCCTTTGTGCTCAGCTCCAGACTGTGATTTTTGAATGTATGAGTATAAACTCAGCTGTAAAATACGAGTTCTGCAAGCACCACAGTGCAGTGGTAGGGTATCACTTGATGGTCAACGGCCTGTATTTGGATGGGAAACCAATAAGGAAAGTGTGTTTGCTGCTGGAAGAGGTGTCTGTTTCCTGACTGGTGACATAAATAAAAGAGCGGGGGGGGGGGGGGGGGGGGAC
>JAODKF010000047.1:6088510-6103292 GCA_026779585.1 Mormyrus proboscirostris
CCAGTAGCACACTTAAGACCCTCAGACAGTAAAGATGACTGTACTGTGGGCGCCAGTAGCACACTTAAGACCCTCAGTCAGTAAAGATGACTGTACTGTGGGCGCCAGTAGCACACTTAAGACCCTCAGACTACATGTCCCATGATGCTCGGTGGAGGCCCCGCAATCTACAATGATGGTCATTAAAGTCGTCTGGTTGTGCTGCCTCCTACAGCACTGAAGTGGTACCGCGCCAGGTGTAACATCCAGTCGGAGATGGAGGAGATGCAGGAGGAGCAGCGATCCCTTTCTTTGGTGGACACAGTGTCCGTGAAGCAGCTGTTGCAGGATGTCACTGTGCGCTGGCAGGTTGTGTCCGTCGTGGTCATCAACATCGGCATGCAGCTGTCCGGCATCGATGCGGTGAGGGGTGTGTCTGAAAACAGGCAACCATCCAGTCTTGCTCTCTTTGTGCGTCCTTCCAAAATATTACCTCCTTTTTAGGCGTTATCACCTTGCCCATCCTAGCTGTTCTGTAGCCCAGAGTTAGTCACATGCTCAGTTCTGAATAAAACCACACTTTGATCTAGATCTGGTTCTACACTAACTCCATTTTCGAGAACGCTGGGATCCCCATCCCGCAAATCCCGTACACCACTGTCGCAACTGGAGCTATTGAAGTCATCGCAGGCCTTATAGGGGTAAGTAGCTACACCATTAAACATTACAACACAGTACTCATTGCGTTTTTGGAGGAGTTTTGATCATCATGGGAAGAATCACACAAGAATCCTCACGGCCGCCACTGACACATGAAACGTGTCCCTGCCCTGTTACAGCCAGATTCTGTACTTGGGGCAAAAATGATGGTGGCCCCCTTTTGTGAAAATAATCCCCATAGTACCTTTAATGTCCGCCCGTATTAACACTCCTGTCTGCAAAGACAACACCCCAAGAAGGTGGCACCAATCTGGGCCATTCATTCATGCTGCTATTGGATAACCAAGAGCAAAATTTATCAGCTAGCTGTATGCTGTATTTAGGTCACCTCCCTCCTACTAAGTGGGGTCAGATCGGTGTCTGAAGCGAGCGAATGCTAAAGGGCACTAAGGTAGCTAATTTTTATTCTTTACAACAATCCTCGGCTCGCCCCTTTTCCGTGTCAGCTTTGCTTTACTTTGCTTTTCGTCTTCGCTGGTACAATTTTCCAGGCCCGTCTCGGTCTGATCTACAAGATACCCCAGTGCTATTTCTAATATACCAGATACCGCAGACTATCCGGGAGAAATATGTTTCTTGTTTCAAGCTCTCGGCTCCCCGAGCACAGCCCTCACACATAATGGAGGACCGGCCTTCGCTTCCCCAGCCACACATGCGGTGACTCGTGTTTCTTGGCCAGGATTTAGTGTTGCAGCAAAAGCGGATGGAGGTGCCAGCCCACTGTTAGTCATAAGAGCTCATTGCTGTCAATGTCAATTGGCCCTCAGTGGGGAGGTAAATTGCACCCAAAGGAAGTCTGGAGATTATGAGGTTATGAAATTACAGTGATTGTCTGGAGGTTATAAAATTACAGCGATACATTCTGCTGTCATCTCCCCTCTTTTTTTAAGTCATCACATTTCATTTTTATAATTTTAATGCCATTTTGGAAAGTGAAGCTGGCCTGTTTCATCATGGCTCTCCATCGGAGCGCGCTGAGGACCTGGCAGGGACCCGAGGACTGTCTGAAGTGACTGCCTCTGCTTCCGCCCCCAGTGCTTCACCATCGAGAGAGTGGGTCGGCGGCTGCTGATGATTGGCGGTTTTGGCTTCATGGCTGTGTGCTGTGGAGGGATCACGCTCTCTCTCGTTTTGCAGGTAACTGCCCCTGTCCCTCTTCTCCTTCATACCGCGCTCAAGCAGAAAGCTTATGGCACAATGATACTTTGTTCTCATCGCAGACCTACAGATACATGTGAACGCATATTCATATTAAGGGGCTGCTGGAGATTTTGGCCCCCCAATCCAAACCAATCCAATTATGTTACAAATCTCTGGGAGCCATGAACTCATCCTGCATTTGCCTCCGTTAAGGACCTCTGTTCATTCTCTGACCAATGCAAGGGGCCCTGCAATTTATAGGGGCCCTTGAATACATATAATTACATGTAAAATTGGACATGGGTCCCGAGGTAACATTTTGTCGAGGGGGGGGGCACAAATTCTAGCTACATTTTTAGCTCTGACTTTACTTTAAAAAAAAAAAAATCAATATCTTTGTTTTTTCAATGTTAAGAAATAATGTGAAGACACATCTCCATATTTACAAACGTCTCATACAATGGCGGTGATTCAAAAACAAATACTGCTAATCATTTTTTTATAAGAAATACATATTGTGACTCAAATATTTCTCTTTCATTAAAAAGTTACCCTAAACAAAACTGTCATTCTCCTTCTTTCCAGACCATTCCTGTGATGCTCTAAGAAATTTTGAAAGTAACCCCATATTCCCCTGTTTTTGATTTTAGGAAACAAGTGATATTTTCCTGTGCAAGGCATGGCAGTTTACTTTTTTTACTCCCTTGTTTTTTTAACCTTCAGCATAAAATGCTAATTAGATGTGCACATGTTTTCATTCACGGCGTACTCGTGGTTAATTCAATTGTGAGGATTAATGAACGTGTCTGTGCATTATCAATTACTGCGGTCCCTCATGAGTAAAATGTAAGTCTTGTCGCTTTAAGCTGGATGCCATGATCTTGTTTTCTGATTATAGGTTCACGTGCCTTTCATGCGGTACGTCAGCGTGGCCTGTGTGGTTGGCATCATTGCAGGCTTTTGCATAGGCCCAGGTAAATCTGCTTTTATAGTTGTAACCCTGTATTAAATCTCTCAGCGGCTTCTTCCCATAGTGTCCATGAAATATTCATTAACTGAAGCAATTCGTAGGATTGTACAACCTCCGTGTCATTCCTAAAATTAATTAAAATAATGAATTTTATGGAGCTAAAATTCCAAAATAACTAAACTGCTTTGCTTTGTGTGTATTCTGTCCCCTGCAGGTAAATGTGTCCTTTTTTTCAGGTCAGCTGGTTTTTGCTCATAAGCAGGGCTCTTACTGTACAACCTTTTCCCCTTGATTATCAAAGTGGGTGGTGATGATAATCAATTACCATTAATTATATTTGGCCTTCGGAGTACCCCGTCTCTGTCTTACACTGTGAAACAGGGAAAGGGTGACCTCTGGAGGTGGACTTGTGAAATTGTTGACTCCTCTCCTCTGTTTTATTACATACATTAAGTTTGAACACAGGTTAGGGAGAAAAACGAACGTTCCACTACTCTGTGCACTGTCAGTATATGCAGTAATTACCTACACTAGCATTTCAGTTACAAACAGCATCTACAAATAATAAATGTTACTCATTTATATAATGCATTACGCTTAAGGTTGGTCGCATTTGCAGGAGTTAATAGTCAATCCTTAGAAGACTAATATTCTCATACGAATACCAGAGTAAACTAGCGCCCCCAGTAGGGAACTGAGATAACTACACACGATACAGGGTCTTACAGGGTTTTATTGTGGAGCAGTACTATAATCCACGCCCAAGATGGTAATAATCACATGAATATGAAAACGATTCAAGTATTTACATAAGAATCATTATTTATCAAGTATTTAATAACACAAGAAGTATTTAGCTGCTAATTCCTGCACTATGTGGCAAAAAGTCATGAGAAACACAGCGGAGGATATCTCCCTGAGAGAATGATGAATGAACAGTGCAGCGGAGTACACAATTGTTGCACTATTCAGCCCTCCGACGGATCTATAATTCATTCCCGGCTCAGATTTTTCTGACGTTGTAATTATGTCTTTAATTACGATTTTTATGGCTCATTGTTCATAAACAATGATGAATGTGGCTTTTTAAGAGAAAATCCTGCGTGAACGATGAATTACAGCTCGGACCCCTTATCAGTTTGACTGTGTTAAGCCCCCGTCTGCAATTACGACGTGCAAATAATGAAATCTGCGCCCCGCATCCTTATGAATTCACTTCACCGGGCGGAGGACCTCGCGAGTACGTATTTCTCGCGTGTAACCAAAAGGGATTAGGAAGCTGCAGAGCCCTCCTGCTGTTTTAACATATTAAGCCACTAAAGATTTATAACGCCATTTGGTCTATCAACCTCACTACTGCACCATAACCTAATATTGTACGTTTCAAGGAGGTTTCTTAATGCCTTTTTGCATTATCCTTATGCAATATGCAACATGCCGCTGATAACGTACGAGTTGTATAAAACGACGGTTCTCATATGTCCAAACTGTGGTGCAAAGCTAGTGTCAACACACTGGGCTGAAACGGATGGAAAAGTACCACACCCAGCCACTTTCGACAACTGCTGGTGTGGAGTGGGAGCGAGGTGATCCAGAGACAGGAGCAGAGTAGGGAGTACACCCTAACTAGGGATGCCAACTCCATATGACAGCATTTCTTCTTGGAGATGGGGGGAGATGGAACATCTGACAGCCAATTGAGTACTAAAATTATTACGTATGGGATTGTGTGTAAGACTTTACTGGAGGGGGTACAAATAGTACAGTAGTGGACTCTTAATTAATGTATTAATTAGTCAGACACTACGCACTACTTCCGTACAGATCCCATGTTTCATCATTAATCAGTCATAATGGTTCATGAATTTCATGCATTTACTATATCAGTTAATGATTTGTACTTGAGTAGTAACTGAGTTATTAGGTTACTTGTGCCCTCTCAAGTAAACTGTTACCAACTCATGAGTGATATACAC
Source organism: Mormyrus proboscirostris (assembly GCA_026779585.1). NCBI lineage: Eukaryota > Metazoa > Chordata > Actinopteri > Osteoglossiformes > Mormyridae > Mormyrus > Mormyrus proboscirostris. The sequence continues at coordinate 6,093,296 of JAODKF010000047.1, forward strand.
ACACACACACACACAAACAAACACACACACACACACACACACACACAGTAATATATAAATACTAAAAAGATTGAAGCCTCGGACTTACAATACACCCACTTCCATTCCTTGAGTCTTCTGGCCTGTCCGGGATGGTTACCAGGAAAGACCAGCTGAACATCATGTCTGTTTTCTCTGGGAATGAAACATGTAGTCAGAGTGAAATCAGGCACCGGGGATGGACTGAAACTGGTGATCCTGGAGTGTCGTGGCAGTAAACTTACTCTGAGCCAGTGGGCCAACATGAAGGACCGTTAACAGTAAAACAGCATGAGGCAGAACAGTGTTTCCCAATCCGTTCCTCGGGGAACCACAGATGGTTCATGTTTTTGATTCCTCCCAGCTCCCAGTAAAACATGGACTGTCTCTGTGTCCCCACGGACCGGATTGGGAAACACTGACGTAGATGACAGTGGGTTTTGGATATCTTCCAGAGAAAAGAAGTCTAGGCTGAAATCTTCTTTAGTCTCCACAATGTTCCCCATCTAAATGGACACATACATGTTTTTATACATTTACAGCATTTAGTGGACGTTCTTATCCAGAGCGACTTACATTTTTCTAAATTCAGGGACAGTTGGGGTTAAGGGTCTTGCTCAGGGACCCAGTGATGGTAGTTTGGGTTAGGGTTGGGGTTAGGGTTAGGATTAGGGTTGGGGTTAGGGTTAGGGTTAGGATTAGGGAGTGCGAGAGGTGGGACTCAAACCTGCGATCTCAGATGCATAGATATGATGGGAAATGAAAGAAGGATAAATTATTATTAAAGATTCAGGATTAAAATAAAAAATTCCTTTATTTGTCACGTACGTCATTATACAAGTACAACATGTAGTGAAATGTACACCTGGTTGCTTCAAAGATAAATATAGAAAATACAGGAATGCCTATACTGAAAATGTAGAAGGTGTAGAAGGTATTCAATGTGTATATGCTTAAACTGTAAAAGCTAAGCTGTCAGTATTCAGGCCTGGAAATAACAAGCTCATCTAGACCTCAAACTGTAAGCTGACCTCGTCAGCAAGTGCATTGTATCTTTGGACATCCCTGTACCTGCAAAGTGCACAGAGGGGGAGGTGTTAGAAGGTGTGTGTCTTGCCTCCATGCAGCCGGCGTGACGTTCCTGATGACGGCCGAACTCTTCCGGCAGTCCCACCGACCCGCCGCCTATATTGTGGGCGGCTCGCTCAACTGGGTATCCAACTTCACGGTCGGCTTTGTCTTCCCCTTCCTGCAGGTGAGGGCATTCCTCTCTTCCCTGGCTGTTAGCCTTAGCGCTCGGGGACTTCTTTTTAGAACGTGTCCAGTTCTTTGTCCATCTGTGCGCTGTAGCCTTGGGTCAAGATTACACTGCAGTTTTTTTCTTCCCGGGCCGCCTAATCATAGAATTAGGAGGTTCCTTGTACATGTACTCAGTCAAGTGCAATCTGTTCCTTAAAAGGTCATTAAAGCTCTGTGTTGGGAGAATTTCACTGGGAATGATCACATGAGCACGAGATGTAGATTTCTGTAAAATTAATAAAAGAAGCAGATTTAAACTCTCAAAGGAAAGTATAAAATATATTCCAGTGTCACCAATTTTGATGTTTGTTGCTCATATATGACCCATATTACAGCCTCTCCCCGGGTTACTATGGGGTTCTGATGAAGCTATTGTAAGGTGAAAATACCGTAAGGCAAAAATACGTTTTAATACAGTACACTTAACCTAACAAACATCATAGCCTAGCCTACCTTAAACATCCTTACAACACTTATATTAGCAAACTTACAGTTGGACAAAATTATTAACACAAAACCTGTTTTTATAATGAAGTGTTAAATATCTTATATATTTTATTGAATAATGTACTGAAATGAACTATCATAAAGTCAAGGTCTTGTAACACTGATCATCGTAACCTGGGGAGTGTCTACATAGAAATATGGTAATGTAAAATATGGTTTTTTGTGCTACCAGCAGTTTTGGATCAACACTAGATAACTTGGTCTGTTGTGGTAAGTTGGTTCACTTCCAGAACAAATGGGGTCTCATTACCGAAAAAGATCTTATTTTTATGATCTGAGCTTAAATACGCCTATAATTATCCTTGTTTTGCAAGCCACACAAGTAAACTCAGGAAACCATGCAGTGATCATCAGAGAATACCTTACTACCAAATGGAAAGAATGCAGTTTGTGTTTTATTGAAATATACTTAATTTCATTTTCTTTATTGTCATTTAAAATTTATTGAGTTCAGTTCAAACACATTTATTTTTTATAGAGTAACCTCAACTGCCTTAAAAAGGACGTGCATTATTAAAAACCTTAACTGCAAGTGGACCTGAAACTGTCAGACTTATTAACCACATTACATTATAAAATACAAAAAAAGCTGGGAGATGAGAGAGGACATAAAAGCTTTCATGGTCCAAGTGCACGTGGCTGACCTTAGCTCACCTTGGGCAAGCTGACCTTATACACCTTAAGACCAATAAGATTTTACCTTCCTTTATTAGGTAATTTAGCTGAATAAAACATATGATCTACCGACAATCAATAAAAAATATACTTGAATTTAGAGATGATTCAGCGAACTCCTAATTTCTTCTATGACTTCTGTTATTACTTGCTTTAGAAATATTTTCTCCTTAATAGCGTATATATGAAGAACTTCCTAATTATGGGTGTGTTTTAAATGTTCCCTGTTGAAGTGTAGCTTACTGAAAAGTGCAAAGTGAAAGTTTAGGCTAAAAAAAGTGTGGCTTGTCTAACGGGAAGTCGGGGTTCCTCGTGGACAGATGACGGTGGGAGCCTTCTGCTATCTGCTCTTCTCTGGGATCTGTGCACTGGTGGCCGTCTATGTGCTCCTCATCATCCCGGAGACCAGGAACAAGACCTTTGTGGAGATCAGCCAGATGTTTGCTGCCAGGAACGGCATCTTGGACAACCAACCTGTCGCCGACACGGGCCAGCTGAAGATGGTGGCTTTGAACGGCTACGGCACGATGGGAAGTCCAGGCAGCGTCCTAGGTGAATAGGGGAGAACAAAAAGAAGAGGGTGGGAGATTGTGGTGGGGGTAGACTATCGTGAAAGGATGTATATGGACAGACAGAATCTGAACGGTTTCCTGTCCATCTGTGATCATCTGGTCACCTGCCTTTTTCGGACTTGACTATTCCATCTCAATGATGGATATTACCTTTGTGGAAGCTGGAACGCTGTTTTCAAACATCCCTGAACCAGGCTAGTCTGACCTCCATGACGGTTTATTCTGTAGAATAACAGTAGTACAAGCCATGCATTATGAACCCAGGGTACTCACTGTTTTAAATAACATGTGCTGTGAGATCATATACTGCCATGTCTCTGTAAGACAGTCTTCTGTCCAATACCAGTTTGAATATTCAAGGCTCCTACTGCACGCCTTAACTATAATTATAATCATTTTAGAAGGAAATCCTATAATTCTGAAAATAATTTAGCGTTAAATTTAGTATGTTCATCCATTTGGATTTGAATGCACTATTGCCTCTAAGGGCTGTTTATAAAAATAAAATGTCTTAAACTTATTTAAGATTAATCTGAATGCGAAGCCGTGTTTCAGATTAGTTTCTGGATTATAAGTAGTTTCTTTGCAAGTGTGTGTGTGTGTGTGTGTGAGAGAGAGAGAGAGAGTGTGTGTGTGTGTGTCAGTGGATCCGATACGCGAGGGGTGACCCATTCACAAGCGACAGCCCTTCAGGGAATCCTTGCCTTTCATTTTCCTTCACAGAGGAGAGCAACTCCTATCACATTTAGCCCTTCATCACAATTACTTCTGCAAAATCATCTTTCAGATGCATTTATTTTTCCATCTATCCGGGCGTCGCTTCCCCAATCCCCCCGCCTGGGTGACAGTCCTGCTGAATGTACTTATGCTTACTGTAATTGCCAATTAAAAGGAGAGTCCCGCCCAAATTCGATCACGTCAGATGTTGGTCAGCAGATTTACTGCCACCGGCACTTATTTGGGTTTTGTGAGGCATTAAATAAAAATCTTTAAATTGGGTTATGGATGGACTTGTGAGCATTTCACCACCATTTTCACAATTCCCAGTGAGCACCTCAATGTGGTTTATCTCACCGTGGCACTACAGATATATGAGAATGTGAGTATTAGATATCAGGAATCAGAACAGAAGGACCCCATTTCTTCAGTAAAAAAGCACCACTGTGTGTATATATACACTAGTAGCCAAAATTGTGGAAACATAGCATTTTTGGCATTATGCTTTTAAAACTACTACGCAAATATTGGTGGTAGTGTTTATAAACAATCAAAGACTGTTAGAAATATCATATAATGCATGATTAAATAAGTAATTGGAGGAACTAAAAATAAAAATTGGAAGTGTTTCCACAATTTTGGTCACTAGTGTGTATGTGTGTGTGTGTGTGTGAGAGAGAGAGAGAGAGAGAGAGAGAGAGAGAGAGTGTGTGTCTATGGGTGAGGTTGATATTACATTGTAAGGAAACTCAATTTCATAAAAAATCAGCAACTGCAATCAAAAAACTGAAATAGCCAAAAGCCGTGGATTTTTTCTGGTTACAAAGGCAAAATATATGGTTACTATCTTAATATGGAAACAATGATTAAAGGAATTACCAAATTCAATGGTCATAATGAATCAATGCTAAAAGAGTAATTGCTCTACCACCATGTATGCCTGTATGATGTCACCCTGGAACATATAGAAAGCAAAGGTGTTATGAAATGATGAATTTATGAGTTAGTGCGAGCCGCGTAAGGAGGCTGATGGCGGTACCGCCAACCCTGTGCGAGGACCACCATGCGGGTACAGGTGTTGTGGTGATATGCCAAGTAACCTTCATGCCAGTGGGGAACAGCCTCATTAACTCACCAAAGAGGCAAGTTCAATGCTTAATTAATGGATCTGTTTTCCTTGGCTCAGCCGCCCAAAAGCCCGTTGCATGCCGCCCTCGCTGGGCTAAACGAACATGGGGAGACGCTAGCAACGCCCAACAATGGAAGTTTCTAGATCATTTCCAAAACGCTACAAGAATGTGTGTGACGCTCTATTCGGTTACATGGCCACATTCTGCTGTGTCCTGTCACATCTTCTGCCAGGTAATGATGTTTGGAAAGCTGATTAAAAAAAACAAAGAAAGGACCAGGCACATGCAGAAGTGCTACTGGACGCTTCGGGGTGCCTGAACTATTTAAAAGTGCCTCCCTTTGAAAGCAGGGGTGGCCAGTCTTATCAGTCTAAAGGGCCGGTGTGACTGCAGGTTTTTGGGATAACCTTAAGGTCAGCTGCTCGAACCCAGGTGTAAGCACTCTTCGGCCAATCAGTCCTCTAATTACTAATCTGTTTAGGGATTGCCCACTCCTCCTTTAAAAGTACAGCCCCTTCAGTGTATGAAAGGCTTTGAGCAAATGCTAAGAGCCACATATATTACTACACCAAATGACTTATTTTTACACTTTACAGCTGGTTAAATTGATGGAGCATCTCAGAACTGAGTATCCTGCTAAATGGTACCACGTGGATGGTAAGCAGCTTCCATGTGCACTGCTGTGTCATTTGCCATTGCTGTCAGCTTAGCCTTTGTTTTAAGCTAAAAGCCAATGGGAAGGATTTTCCGGAGCTATGCGTTCATCCTGAAATGAAGGAAAATTCCTCTCTAGGCCTGTTTCTCAGAGGGTCTGTTTCCATGCAGTTTGAGAGACACTTGCCTTAACCAATGAAGCCGAAAGCAAAGTGTTACCAGTTAAAGGAGGTTGAGGGAACATCTGTGGGTTTGATTTGTGAGGCGCCGCTGAAGGTTCCCTGTTGTAAGCTGTCTTATGACATCATGGACACAGCTGTGAATTCGAGCACTTGCAGTTTTTTTGAAGATGGTCACTTCATCAACCGAGGACTTTCTTTTTTTTTGTACTGCTTTGTCCAACCAGTATTCTGTTGATGTGGATCGATCTCAGCCTCGCTGCCACACGGTATGAGGTGTTGCCCAAAAGCGGGGCGTTTTGAAGGAACAGAAACACGCGACTCTCTTTTGAAGTCTGGCTTTCATTCTCGGAAGGCACAGGCTGTACATTTTTGCTGTCTGCACCCCCCTCCAAGCTTCGATCTCCTTCCCATCATTACATTTCGTTGATCCTTCTCTCAGTCATGGGCTGCCTTAATGCATTATTAATTATGTTCCCTCCGCAGATCGTAACAGATCGTAAGCGCAGATGCAACGTGCCTCCTCCTGTCATAGTCTGGGAGTCTCAGAGCTTATCAAGGGGGATGGTATATGTGTGTGTGTGTGTGTCGGGGGGGGTGGTGGCCCAGCCTTGGGTTCAGGAAGCAGGGGTCAGTGATGATACAGCACTGGATGTAATGGCACACGGCTCTGAAATTTTCCGACACAGTGGATGGTAATCTTACTCCGATGTTCTTTGCCCCCTAGGCGGCCTGCTCCATCTGTGCCTGCCTGGCAAGGCCTGTCGTCGACGGCCTGCCTCTCTTGACTCAGGAAGAGGAATTACAGGGCAAATTATATCTGCCTTTCTGTTTGTCATTGTGTGGCACAGAACTGAAGGTCGTGGCACTGCAACTCCGTGCTTTACGTAATATGTGCACAAAAGGACAATAAGTCTCTTTTCTCGTTAAAATTTTCCAAAACCTTCCATTCATTCATGTCATGAGTATAAAGTATTGAGCGTGTTAGTTGTAATATCCGTGAGAAATTGGCTGCTTGATGAATCGATACAGAAAACTGAAAACTGGCAGTGAGCAGGAATGCCAGGGAAATGTGTCTGTTCCTTCTGTAGCTACAGGTAAAATCATAAATTGATATTAATGTGGATGGCATTTTCTGGCTGGTAAGATAGCTCTCAATGCCCAAGATTCACATTACCCGTACCTGTACACATCTGCCATCCCCGGGATGGTGTGGTCCTGAGCATTAATCTGTCGGGTCTGTGCTAATTGGGACACTGTGCTGATGGGAGTAGATTTTTCACCAGGAACTGGCACTCATCAGGGAGTTAGACCGCGTCTTTTAGCAGTTCAGGGACGGCTGGTCTCTCCTGCCTAATCAGCACTCTGCTGTTCCTTCTCCCAGAACCTCTGTCACACCGGTGTACGGATGTGACTCCTGTTATTTTACACAATTAACACAGCATCTGCCAGGAGTTTTTTTATTATTTTTTTTTCCGTTAGTACAGCCTTCCTGGTTTTGGTTGATGATGTTGCTCTGCGCCGTTAGTGCCCAGAAACAGCTCCGTTTAATCGCTGCGAGAGAGGTCATCGCACATTTTTCATTCAGGTTATGAAATTACTGTCACACACCGTTTTTCTACCTTCCTCACCTCTTTGTTCGTCGGACACAAACACACGCACGTGCAAACACATACAAGCACGCCCTTGGTCACATGACCGCCTCCCAGCGGACTACGGCCCTTGTACTTGCGACATGTGGAGTGATTCTCCCTTAATAGCATCATCTGAGGTTTCATCTAAATTAGATAACAGCACCACCATAAGTTCATCTTCAAAGCCACTTCATACCTTCTCGCTGTAAACGACTCTAATTCCTAAATAATATTTCTCTAGCAAATGCTAATTGCTATAACTAAATTATGCATAGCAGTCACGCGGTCTTATGGATGTTCTCTCTGAGTCAACGACGCATTAATACGCTTGAAAAATCTTGTAGGAGGTTTTACCACCTTTCATTTCGCCGCGTTGTCGTTAATCGGGTTTCACCCCCACAAGATGCATGGGGCATAATAAATTTTTTTCTCTGTGCTTGGCAGGGGTGGGGGGGGGGAAGCACTTCGTCCGGCTCCAAAAAAAAAAACTAAACAAAAAATAAAATGAAACAAAGTACATTACACTCCCTCCAAGCGAACATACCGACAGACGCAAGGCCCGAGCTGGAAAACAGAGCCGCTGTACACACGCTAACATTTTAATTAATGACAACAGATTTTCCCCTCATAAGTGCTTTAATGTGCACTTATTGCTGTACCAGTCCCCTTGGTCGTGGAAATATTATGTTGACGGATGTGCTCTGTCGCGGGTACTCCCTCCACGGAGCCAGCTGTCAGACCGAGATGATAACATTAACACAGAGAGAAAGTGATGACAAATGCCCGTTATCAGCGAACGAGGCTGGTGACAAATCGAATCTCGGTTCCCAAGCAGCCCCATTACACTGTAATAAAAAATGATGGATGGCTTTTTCTGGCTGGACCTCTGTTAATGCGATTTCGACTGGTCTCTCTAGCTTCCAATTAAGGCGGGAGACGGAGGTGGGGAGAGGGGGATGGAGGGAGGGAGAGAGGGAAGGAAGAGAGAGAGGGTGTAAGTTGCTGGGAAGCAGAGACACGGAGCCGTGCTAATTGTGTCTAAGCAGCCAAAGGCACTTTGCGTCTTCGCCCCGTGCAAGTCTCTGTGATCGTGCAGCGAGTCCAGCGTCCAGAGCGACTTCTGCGCTCCCCGCTACCGGGCGATTTAAGGATTGATGGAGGACAAGCAGATTGCGACAACAGTGACGGAGGCAGCCGCACAGATGGATGATGGGACGCAGAGACGGGTACCACAGAAGGGCGGCCTTCTGACAGGCAAGAGAGGAAGAGATCGGGGGTCCTGAAGAGGTGTCACGGCAGGCGGCCAAAGATGCGCCTGATTGAAGTGTCCTTGATGTAATGAAGTGAGGAACGGTTTGCCGCCAGCCTGATACGATCGAGATCAAAGCCGGCACCATTTGTGCACCACGCTCTTCACAAATCCGAAACATCGTTTTTGTTCCTAAACAACCCCGTACATTAGCTGTTGTGGACAATCAGTGATTGGCACTTGATAAATACACCTGTCATGTCTGTTGCCAGCCTGTGCTTTTATGACTGTAGCATGAAAGGTCAACGCACTCAACACACAACTGTTTTAGTACCTCTATCACCCAAAAAGAGGAAGTAGAGTCACCCATGGTTCCTTCTCTACTAGGGTCACATTTTTTCACCTCGTCAGAATGAAGTCGATTCCCCCAGGGCCTTGTCTACTAACTCCTCGACCCACACCAGTTGTAAACTAACCCCAGCCCCCCCCCCAAGATTCCCAGGAACCCCAAGGGTGTGAAAGACAAAATACTACAGATGGCTCGCTGCATACTTCAGGAGGCAACGTCAGTCCTGTGGGTCGTGTTCTGGACGAGCAAGGCCCCGAGTGTGGCTTGGCCGCTGCCCGATCCGTTGGAGGATATTAAGCGACTGTATTGTATGGATGAGCCCACCCAGCCGGGGGGGGCCTTTTGTCACTATGACAACGTTTTAAAATCCAGCTTTTATAAGGGTAGAGGACGCCTTCCCTATACATCTTTCTCCATTACAACTATAAAAGGCACCAGATGACAAAACCTGGACTTTGTTTGGCCAACACAAGAAAGGTCAGTGTCTGAATCGATAGCAGAAGGAAAATCTGAGTAAGAAGCTCCTTAATTGAGTCTCTTACCGCTGCAGCTGTTCCCTAACGTGGGGAGAGAAGACAAATAGACATGTGCCTCCTCTGCATATTGTATTGATTAAACCACACAAAAATAAATTAGAAATATGGATACGGCAGTGGAAGTCACTTCCTTGACAAATTAGCAACCGGTTAGTGAGAAATTAAAGTGATTTCTACACGACACAGATTAGAGGATTTATTTTTGCCCCCTGTTTCGTGACAAACCTTGCAAAAGGAGGTGGGGGTACAACTGACCCCCTGAAGAAAAAAAATAGCACATTCACATAGCTGGACTGATAACAGCTGCAAGGTCATGAACCGCGTCATTAAGCTGTCAGCTGGATTGAAGGCTAAAAAATGGGTCGACTTTATTGCGAAGCATCAAATGATATAGGAATTACAGTACATGGATCTCCAGCAATCGATTGGCAGACAAGGTAATTATCTGGGAAGCAGAGTGCAAGTGCCACCGACGGTC
>JAODKF010000047.1:6103392-6115351 GCA_026779585.1 Mormyrus proboscirostris
CCCCCCCCCCCCCCCCCCCCCCCCCCCCCCCCCCCCCCCCCCCCCCCCCCCCCCCCCCCCCCCCCGGCAGGGACAAGCAGGAGGTGCAACCAAAAATACTGAGTAACGAGACTGATGGCAATACTTTCTCTCGCGCGTGTGATATTATCGCGATAAAATAGTACTGTTGCCAGTAGCAACCATTTGATAAATCCCACTCAGGGTGTTAATACAGATCAGGCGGACAGTGTATTTGACACACCCAGATTTCATTTTCCCCTGTCATATAGGTCGCTGGGGGAGGGGGGCGGCCGATGCGGGGGTCCGTGCCCTTTTTCTCTCTTATATTGGTGGTCCTGACAGCAGGCGGGGAGGTTCAAGGGAGAGGAGCAGGATCCATTTTTGAGGGCGAGAAGAAATTAGGCATGAAATTAAAGGCGGATCCAGCAAGCGGCTCTGATTCCCTGGTGTTTATTCTTCATAGAGACCCAGGCGGTCGCCCGACGTGCGCAGACACAATATAGTGCCATCGACGAGGCGGGCGGGCGGTAAGGCGGGCAGCCAGGTTGGGGGGGGGCGGGGAGTCCGTTGCTCCGCCGGCGGCCGCCTCTTCGCGAGCCCCCCCCCGACCCTGAGCGTTGGTGACCTGCCATTATTTATACTGCTTGAGACCAAGTGCAAGGTCAGTGCAAAGCGGCCCGGCCATAAATCAGACTCTCCTGGAGACGCCGGGTTTAGCTGCACTGGCAGGACGCCGCTGAGGAGAAGGTATTTATAGATTAGGGGGGAAACATTGGCGAAAAAAAAAAAAGCAAAGCTGGGACATATTTCACCACGGAGAAAATACAGCTTTTGGGTTATAGCTCTGCAGAAGGCGCCGAGCCTGGCCCCACCCCTACCGTGTGGCCCTCAGAATCCACTGACGGGGGCCGTAAAGGTCAGACACCAGTGTGGACCTTGCACGCCTCAGACACACTACTTCGTAGCTTATCCAAGGCGGCGGCGGATAGGTAACCCAAGCTAAAACTACACGGCCGGTCATCTGTTCATTCTTGGTTCTGTGTGCTGATCCTCTGTTTCCATAACCTGATCATCTGAAAGAAAATGCAGTTAGACACGGAACTGGGGAGGCAGAATACATTTCTGATGCTTTAACTGAGCCGAGTCGAAGCAGACAAAGTGAATTTCCCATAGCATGTGTCAGTATCAGAACCCAGAACCCAGAACCCAGCCCAGAACCCAGAACCCAACCCAGAAATGAATACTTCTAAGTATTACTTTTTAGCTTATTTCCTAATAAGCACTTTTTATTTCTTGTGTACAAAGCAGCGCGACGCGACGCAGTGTAACGCTTAAAGGCCCGGACTGAAAGCACAAACGCGAAAAATAATTAAACATAATTAACACAATTAAGAGCAGCGTCGTTTGGCGGTGTCTCTGCTGCGTCATGCCCCCTGACCCCCAGACTGGGGCTTAATGATCATCGCGATTATATATTATCATAGCTGTTTCATGTCATGCCGACTTTTCCTCTTTTTTTCAGTTTTAAAGTGCCCCCCCATGCGGCCCCCATCATAACGAGCTCCTCATCAGTCTTGTCCCGTATGCCATGCGGGGGAGGAACGGCTCCTTAGCTTTTTAATCGATTTCAAAGACTCAGGTGGGGGCACAGAGCTGCACGACAAGACTCTGAGACCCTGCAGCGCCGGTGGTGGCAGCCCCCCCCCCCCCCCGTCAGTTTTAGGGGGGGGGCACCCAGAGATGCTTTTCTTGGGGACATTAGCCACCTTCCGTCAGGACTCAGGGGACACTGAGAGACGAGGTGACGCTGAGGATGAGCAGTGTTGTCACCGGGCCACACGTGCGCGGCCGTTTAACAACGCCGCTATTCGGCATTTGGCCGATGTCGGTGATTTGTCACATTTAACCTGACTGCTTGGATTTAATTACAAAAAAGCCCAATCAAATTGCTGAAGTCATACATAATCCTATCTGTTCTTAAGCAATTATTAATGTAATGTTAAATAAATCTACTACGTGAACACTAGAGGGTGCTCTAGACAAACAAACGAGCGCTCTAGAAGCCCTTTATCATTAATGTTGATTAAAAAAAATATGATGAAGTAATCATACAACCAAAAACATACAACTAGTGCAACTTTATAGTACTTTACAACATATTTTCAATACATACACATAAATATTTTATTTATATTATAAGAGAAAATTGACGTTATCACGCCTTCAGTTTATTTATATATTTTTATATTCATATAATTGATTTAAAATCTTTTGAATTTGCCGTCTTTAAAATTCAGTTGTCTTTCTGATCGTGTATAATTTCTTGTTCTTTTAGATTTAGATAGATGATACCCATTTTCCACTAAGAGCATTCAGATCCTATCTAAAAAGGTTTGTTCGCAGTCATTTTTGTTCCATTGCTGCATTTACTGTCCTGGCTTATCTCCCATAAACGACCTCGTGCAGGCGTCCGCCATCCCTGACCGTCCGCGGCTCCCCCGATTCTCTCTCTTTAGTCTGCTTTCCTTGGATCACTGTCTTGTTCCACCTGGGTCAGTGCCTGATAAAACCTTGTTTCCTATTTACTATACATCCCTTTAATCTCTTTCCTTATACTTTAACACATAATGGTACCTTCGTTAGCCCAAACTTTTTCTGCATATCCAGTATCAAGTGACAGTTTGCAATTATCAGTGAAAACTATAATAGTATTTCAATCTCGACTAGACTGTTGCAATTTGTTTTAATTTAATTATTTGTGAAATATTTCACTCTTGACCCTGTGACAAGGAGATTTCACTTCTCTTGGGAAAATTAACAACCAGTAACAATTTAGGATAATTTGCGCTAACTTTGCTGTAGTTCTCCGGATGTCCACTGGGTGTAGCAGCCCTGCTGCACGATGCCTCTCCGTTTGTGATGGTCGTGAGACGTACTGGCTGAGGAATTAAAACACCTGATAGACCTCGGTTAAATTTAAAATTGAAGTTAATAATTCAGAATGACTTCTACTGCCAAAACCAACCTACGCGTAGCTTTTCGGAATTTAGCTGTGTTCTTTTGCCGGCCGCTAAGATGGTTTTAAATATGCCGTGATCTTTGGTCTTCTTTGGGGGTGTCACTATTAATTCACAGATCTTAGATTGCCGTTATTTTTGTTAAAAAAAATAACAAAAATACGTATGTAAATGTGTAAATTATAGCAATAACAATAATTTAATATATTTTTGATTAGGGGCGGCACAATGATTTACATGTACGTATGTGGAGTTTGCATGTTTCTCCGGATTCCGCACACAGTCCAAAGACATACTAAGGTGAGTTTGAGTTGTTTAATTGCCTGTAGGTGCGAATGGTGTGCGTGCCCTGCTGAGGGTTGGCGCCCCATCCCAGGTTATTCCCTGCCTTGTGCCGGTAGCTTCCGGGAACCCCCCCCCCCGATCGCCCGCAACCCTGCATAAATCAAGTGGGTAAAGAACGTGGATGGATCTTTTAGATTGGCTCATGAGTCCTGTTTTTTTTATTTATAAAAGTATGATTTGCCCGCTGGGAGTACCGTATCTAAACAGGCTTTCATTTTATGAGAAACAAAGAAATCTCACAACAATTTGTCAGGATGCGCTTCGTGCAACAGCGTCACTTTAAAGCCGCAAAACCAATTTTATGACACCAGCAGCATCAGCTAGAATCGAGCCGAAATAACAGCCGTCCCGAAGCTGGAAGCCAAAAAGAGCTGCTCAGACCCATTAAGAAATCCCACAGAATTGTCAGCTTGTCTTTTGCCTCTTTCAGAATTACTGTTATTTTGCGCTTAGAACCCAAAATTGCCGCCTCTTCAAAAATAGATTTTAACTCAGCTAAGAGAGTTTGGTTTATTTTATAAGACTGGTTTCCCTCTGTAGGCATACAACAGTGTACCACATCAGTATTTATGCTCTATGCCATGTATCTTTCGCTGACTCTCTCTCTCTCTCTCTCTCTCTCTCTCAGCTGAATTTGTATCATGTTGTGTGTTTGCAGATTCACTGACAACAACAAATGAATTGTGTGTCAGAACAGCTGCCCACTGATTCTTGCTCGTACCGTAAAGTTGATGGAGCGGCCCGCCCTCCTCACTCAAGGGGGGCAAAAGTAATCGAGGCAGCTTCCACCACCGAGGGACTCAGAAGCGAACACCATACATATTTTCAAATATTTTTAATACCATGTCTCCTTTCCTGACAGTTTTGTTGTGTTTTTTCTTTGTGGAAGATTTTTTTCCATTAATTGTTTATGTTATGTTTCCCTTCAAAAAGTTTAAGCATAATAATTATAAATGTCTTAATTTTTCCTGTCTATATAGTGCGCTGTGATGGGCTGCCACCCCATCCTGGGTTAATTCCTGCCTTGTGTCCGTTGATCCCGGGAAAGGCTTTGGACCTCGCAACCCTGAATATAGGAGAAGTGGTACTGAAGATGAATTAATTAATTGATGCTTTGTGAAATCCTCTTTTGTTAATACTGCTGTTGTATTATTATATTGATGGATGGATTTGTATGAGTATATAATGCGTGCTATTTACATTTTTCATACTTTTCCATTGTTTTGTCTTTTTTCCTGTTTTCTATTTTGTGTCTATATTCAGTTTTATTTGATTTTATTTTCTTTTTCTCTCTTCCTTTCCAAACTGATAGCTTTATTGATAGATTCCAAGGATTCACAAATTTTCAGTTTCAGGAGAATATTGCAATACAGACGCTCCTCTACTTACGAACTTTCAACTTACGAACTTTCAGACATACGAACGAAGAGGACTAGAAGTCCAAATTGTGTTCATCAATTTTTTTTCTGCGCCAAATCAGCCTAGTACGACTTCTGGCCGCTACTCCCACCGCGCAGCAGCGTAGAGTAGTGAGGGCCTGCTTTAGTCCTTGCCACTCTTTCTCGTGCCTTAGTTCCCACCTGAACTCGTGCACACTCCCATCATCCTAGTTCTTTGTACGTGAGTGACATCATTCATGGGCTGTAGGGGTTCAAGTTGGACAGAGATGCCTCAGATCCGCCTTCTTCAGAATTGCAGCGTTCTACATGGCAGTGGGAAACAGATCTGCTCGGAAGCCTGGGGTTTGGTCTCCAGTGCAATAGTGACAAACACGTGAAGCTGTCTCTCTTCACCGCGGCCGTTGGAAGGATGGGGCCAGTGTGAAGTAAGGGGCAGTGAAAGAAGAGGCTTGTCTGCTCTTTAATGTTGCATAAACATCTGGCACGGTGGGGGTGGGGAGGGGGGGGTCTCAGCCCAAACGTGGCATCTGGTGTTTTGTGAGACGACACGGGGTGGGGGCCTTGATAAGTGTCCCCTGCTATTTCACCGACAGCTCTTGTCGAGAATCCAGCAGGTCCCGTATCAGCTGTATCAGCCATTCTGCAAAGCGTGTCTCTCTACAGCGGGGGAGGGAGGGCTTCCCCTCTTATCAGAGCGACATGGGAGGTCAGCTGACAACACAAAAATGACAGAGACGGTTAAGATCTTTCAGCGTATTATCTGGGCACAGAAAAAGCCATAATTCTGCTGAAGTCGTTCATTTTCTTCCCGTAGCTTGTGGGTTTACGAATGGATGCAGTCATTTACTTTACTCATATAAAACATGGTGATTAAAATTAAAAATATATTACTCCCGTTGCAATGAGTATTTTTGGAATGGTGGCATCTGCATCAACATTACTGGAGAATCGAATTAGGCTAAGCTAAGCGTAGCGATACCTTATCGTTAGCTTGTGCTGTTATCGGGTAGCGTGATAAAGTCAGTGCAGAGATATCGAAGAAGCTGATTCACACTGAATCACTACTGGGAAAAGCAGCACTGTAATATCCCTGTGTATTTATCAGGGAATTAAAGCATCTTGGCTACCCTGTCGGCACTCTGGAGTGATTAGCATGTGACAGACCCAAACTAGAACGTGGGGGGGGGGCTGGGGTCAGGGAGATAACATGACTGATTGACAGCTGAAGAGCACGGAGATGTCCATGGAGTACGTCAATCTCCCAGCCTCACGTTCTCATGTGTCCAGCTGAAAATTCTTAAAAGCATTCCAGGCAGTCCTGGCCTGAAAAGCACTCAGTGTTTGTTTAGGGTGAACAAAACCAAAATATTCAGCATTTCTATGAGCGTATCATAAAGCCACAATGCACCAGTGCACTTATCCTTTGCACTTTAAGTGTGACAAAATACTTTCCATAGCCAGGTGATATTTTAAATCATTGCACTGGTTTATTGTGAATGCTAACATAATTCAAAGATTTTAAAATTTTTTAGTACAGCTATGAATAAAGTATATTCTAAGAAAATAAATCATTCATTTAAGGTCTATGTTGAAGATCAAAATATATGTGAGACAATGTCTTGGGTCATATATCTTCTGTTATAGGGTGTAGGAAGTATGGGGTAAAGACCCTGTAATTATTACTAAGCAGAACAAACTAGTGATGGTTCACTGTTTAGATGGTTTCACCCCCATGAGAGACTCCCCGAGGACATTTATGGACTGAGACCCTAATCTCCTCTGGGTGAGTAGAGGTAGCCGCTCATTTCCACCTTAATTGGCTGGAGTGGAAGCATCGAGATAAGGGTGGAGATTTGCTATGTACTTATTTGAACAGTGAAGCAGAGGAGGTCACCTGACTTACAGAGTGGAACCCCTCTGCCGTCATTTAAAAAACCCCAATAAACGGGGACTTTCATTTCGTGACATAATCAATTTAACAAACTCACTTAACGTTTGAGTTGAACGAAAACCAGAGCCGTATCCCATACTTCAGGACCGCAGTTACCAGCTGCGTTATCAGCTAGAGCAGCAGATACTGTCACTGCTGGGTGCTAAATAAGACGGCTGGTCTGGCAGGGCTCTCGTTTCACTGACTTCGAGGTCGACGAATCGCCGCGGCAGGCGATATTACAGGCGCTTTCGACACGCTGTGTTGTGGCTACAAAACTCTGCTCTTCAGGTATTAATCCGTCTTCAAGAATCTTGCAGCCTTTTGCAAAAAAGAGTATTAAAAAGACGGTACTTGTAATTGATGTGTTGAATGTAGAAGAAGCAGACGGGTGAAGACCTGAATGACCTTGATAAGGGGCAAGGCTTGCGGGGTGCTGATGACCAGCAGTGTTGAGTACCAACTGAACATGCTCTGAGGGGGGCAAGCATACGAACTGCGGCCATTTTTACAAATCAACATTATTTGCTTTGGATACATCTACCCATAGAAAGGCTTATAAGTACTAATTTCTACATTTTAGAATAATTATAAAGATGAACCAAATAAATTATAATTTGTTGGGGGGGGCAGTTCTGTGGGTTGGGACTCAGAAGGTTGCTGGTTTAAATCCCATGGTCAGCAGCATGATCCCACCACTGGGCCCTTGAGCAAGGCCCTTAATCCCAATGGCCCCAGGAACTGGCTGACCCTACTGTCTCCTCTATGCCAGGTCCATGAAGTGACCTCCTGGCTCTTCCAGCTGCCCTGATGGAGGCCCCACATAGATGCTGAACACTCATTGGCTGCTTTTCCTTCACTCTCTGGTCAAAGCCTCCCAAAACCATCTGTACTGTCTTTAGGTCAAGTAGCCAGGTCATGTGATGCAACACTGTCGCTCTCCTTTATAGGCAACTTGACATGTCCAAACTGGTACTTTGTATGTGTAATGTATATAATTTCATGAAAAAATTTACCTACTCCTATAATAAAACATGCATTTTCTGACATTTTTTTCCAGAGATGAACGACACAGACACCAGAGCCCTATGAGAAAGCAGCTGTATTCTGACACAGACGGATGCTGCTGGTACCAGATGACGGATGCTGCTGGTACCAGATGACGGATGCTGCTGGTACCAGATGACGGAGAGAGTGAATTGGTAACAGCAGATAAAGGAGGTGGACGTTAAAGGTCATTCCACAACTGAGGGGCGAGTAGTGAGAGGTGGCCGCTCCGATCCGAGCCGGGCAGGGTGGCCGTGAGGAAGCGTCAAGCTACCGAAAGAGGAGCAGCCGTGGTTTGAAGGCCTGTAGATGGGTGAAGTATCTCCAAAGCAGGAGGACCGTAGGACCGAGTGAAGATTTCACCTAAGGCTCGAGAAGATCAAGAATGTGAGTCCTCTGTCATCTGGAGGTCTGGTGGCAACTGGGGAGATCGGTGGAGCCCTACAAGATGAAGTCTGGTGGGAAAGGCCCTAGCACTGACCTGGAGAGGGTGATGAGGGTTAGCAGGCTCTTCTGGAAGCTTCTCTAAAGCAATTAATGGAGGAGGATTGTGTGTACACTGACCACCAAGATTATTAATACCATGGTCATAGAACGGTACTGCAGGATTGATCGTCAAACAGGTATGCATGGGGGGTAAGATGGCATAGGATAGCACTTCATCGATGAGGAGAGGCTTATGTAGACTCTCATCCGAAAGAAGATGCAAGAGATGAATGGGATTTGGGATTTAGATCCTGGCATTTCTCATTTTATTCATATTTAGAATCAACGTGAAGACTCAGTGAAAATCCACATAAAAGATAAATTGACTTTTGGGATGCAAAAACACCAGGACCAGAGAGCAACCAAGATTACAATTATTTTTTTTAGTAGACACTTTTATCCAAAGCGATGCACAATTGAAAGCAGTGTCATCCAGTCCTTGAAGCAATTAGGTTTAAGGGCCTTGCTCAAGGGCCCTTTGGTGAAATCACTCTGCCGACCTTGGGATTTCAATCAGTGGCATTTGAATCAACATCACGGCCTCCTGACCTGCTAAGACACACACCTCCTCCAAGTTATAACACAATCGGAGTCCATGAAAACGTGCGTTTGCACATCTGCTCCTGACCTGCTAAGACACACACCTCCTCCAAGTTATGACACAATCGGAGTCCATGAAAACGTGCATTCGCACACCTGTAAGGATGCATTTCTGCAAAAAGTTCAGTGGGCCGCTACACAGGATGTGGTCTCTCTGTGGCCATGCTCTGTTGTCACAGTAAACACCGTCGCACGGTTTCAGAATTTTCCATGGTCTGATACATATGCGACTAACAGGAAGCCAGAAGCAGGAATGCGGTGCGTCGCCGCTGTGCAAAGACACGGGGCTGCTGATGTCTGCCCCCTCCCTCCCCCAAAGACCTGCTGCTGGGGATTTCCTCAGGGAAGTGGACACACAGCGACCTCAGGCACGGCGTGTTAAATACATCACAGATATTCAAATTGCTCCCGTCAGCTGGACGTGGGGGTGGTTTTGATGCCAGGGCTGTGGATCCCAGGGGTATCTCTGAAGGCCAGGCCACATTTAATGGGCTTTTTTTTGGAAACTGCTGGTAAATCGAAGCTCCTGCCATTAAAACGTTGTGGGGGGCAGGGGGTTCAGGCATGTTAGCGATTGTTAGACGTGATGGATGCAAAATTTCTTGAAATGTTAAAGGGTATGCGTTTCGTTTTTATGGATTTGGATTTTTTTCCCTCCATTTTCGTGAACACTGGGGTGCCCCCGAGAAACAGCATCGGGGAATTACGGGGTTAAGCAGATAGCAGGATCTTTCAGCGGAACTTGAAACCTACAGTCTACAGCACCGTACTCGGTATGGAAAAATAATTACGCTCCCCTTTGAAGGGGACTGCATAAACACAAGCGCTCCTTTTGTGCTGTTTTTCGACTGTCCCTGTCCGGCGAATTCCAGCCCGACGTGCCGCTTATCTGCTTTTCTACTCTATGTTCCCCCTTCACTCTCTCCCTGGGTTTATATCTCTCTGCATGTTGGCTCTTTGAGCTTGATCTCAAGCGCTGTGCCTGGGGCAGAAGTCCGGGAATGGGGCGGGGGGAGGGCATAGTGGTGCAGGGTCCAGGTGATCCATGGGTCATTTTTTACAGTTTTTGTAATGGGTGTTTCAAACCAAGGCGGGCCTGCTGGAATTCTTTAATTGCGTTCGATAACTTCGTTGTGTCAACAGAACGTCTTTTTCCCCCAGGACTCCTCAAACGGCTTTTGTGCCGAGAAAGAAAAGCCCAGATGCTGCCATTGTCGCGGCCTTACAATCCATTTCAGTTGTGCTTTCTCTCCTTTCTTGAAAGTTATTGCCTGTGAGAAACTGCAGGGAGATATTTTCTTTTTTTCCCTTTTTTGAGCACCAGGTGAAAATGCCATAAATGTACAGTAACACATGCTATTCCAATTATTATGTTATACTGCCGCAGACCTGGTCAAAAACTGCCATTTTCAAATGCACAAAGACCCCCGAGCACGAAATGTGCAAACCATGGCATCCTGCAACTTTGTTTTGACACTTTAAAAGCTGTAACAGCAAGGAAAAGGAAAATCACAACCTTTTATTAATGCGGTGTGCTTTCGCTGCAGTCGTAACTGTGTCGTTGGTCCTTATAGGTCTCCCAGAAAGTATCCTCTGAAGGTTCCAGAACTCCGTAGTCTTTCAGTGAATAAGAAAATCTTGAAGGTTTGTAAAAATTTTTAACCCATTTCATCTGCATTGGAGCTTTTATCCATGATTCTGCACTTATATACAAATATTCACAAATATTCTATAAATACTTTACTTTCCAGCTTAGCAAAGAATGCTTGTAATTTTTGTTGCTTTGTTAAGCGTCACATTGCTTAACTTAAAAAATTCATTAATAATTTTCCTTTGTCAAGATTTATATTGTTATCTATATTTTCATTTTCCGATTGTTTAGTGGTAAAAATGAACATTTATAATCATGCAGAACACCATCTTCATGATTTATGTCTTCCTATCTTGAAGTTTTTATGAAATTCCATACCTGTACGTCTATCTATCTTAGATGGGGGGGGGCATTTCACAGACACGCCGCTACACCCTGGATGGGATGTCAGTCCATCAAAGGGACCAGCCAATTGTCATTGGACAAGACCTGTTTTGCTAATCCCATAGATCTAAGCAGGCCTGTGCTGGTGTCTCCTCAGGACAGAGTGTCACACACACAGGTATCTGGGGCCGGTTTCGGAGTGAAACGCGATCTGAGGGGCAGAGATGCCACATGGTGCGGCACCAGCTTCTGAAGGCAGAGCGAGAGCCGAATTTCCCCCAGGACCACTGAAGCTCTGCTTCTTTCTTCCCTCCCTTTTCATGGTCCTCTCCCTCCCCTGGTCGAGCAGCTGTCCGGTGCGACTGGGGGCCACTTAGCGGGGCCTCCCGAGGCCAAGATGAAAGGGGAAGGGATGGAGAGAGCCTGTCCGGCAGAGCTGCAAAACGCATCGTGCCGCAGTGGACAGAGCGCATCAGAGCGCAGCAGAGCGCAGCAGAGCGCAAGACGAGATGCAGCCTGGTACCAGGAACAGCGTCTGCTTTTATGGACTTTGTTAAAGCGTTTCCAGGGCCGCATCCGATGTGTTTACAAGACCGTAAATCATGCCACATTCACGAGACGAGTGCAATAAAGGAGGAGGACACACCAAAGTCAGGCGGGAGGGGGTACAGTAGACTGAGGCCAGTAAATGCTCCTTTATAGGTGCAGATACAGAATAACTGACTGTGGTACTTTGTGTTGGAAATGCTTCCCTAGTGTTTGTATAATTAAAGACCTCAGGACGCCATTTATGTTTTACTTACGGCTTATTGATGCAGAATGGTCTTATTTCCTGTGGTTTCATTTGATTTGAATCCCACTCAGCTACTACACTGTGAATAAAACAATAAGAAGAAGTGCTGCGATTATTCCATCTGCGTTTAAGCTCAGACATGTTGTAGGTAAAATTCTCAGTTTGCTAATCCATCCATTGGTCTTCCATAATCGCTTATCGGGTGGAGAGATGCAGCGAGTGTCTCCGGATCCCCCCATCTTGGACTGTTCCCCACCTTGTGCCCTGTCATGGGCTGACCCCCCCATCCTGGACTGTTCCCCACCTTGTGCCCTGTCATGGGCTGACCCCCCCATCCTGGACTGTTCCCCACCTTGTGCCCTGTCA
>JAODKF010000047.1:6117167-6131245 GCA_026779585.1 Mormyrus proboscirostris
GGGGGGTAACTTCTGCAGCATCATTAAGAATGCAGTGATGAACTATCACAAAAAATAGCCACAAATAATTTCACACAAGCCAATAAAACTTCATTAATAAAGAAAAGGACTTGAATGGCAGTTTCTCAAAAGTAAACAGATAAGTGTTCATGACTTTCTGTCCGCCTCCCCCAATATGGCTCCTCCTCGCTCCTCGTCTTCCGCAGCTCATGTCTGGCAGCCCCCTGAGTTGCTGCAGTGAATTAAAGGATGCTGCCATTCTGTTATTCATAACAGAAAGCCTTACATGTATCATTAGTTATGCTTGTTGTGTCAACATCTCACGCTGCAAATCTGAGCATTTATGGGTAAAGTGTTCAGATTACTGCTATCACAGTGCTTCCTGATATTACATGTACATGTAGTAGTGGTAATTCATACTAGCCAGTCAAGTATCTGTAGATGTGTTAGATGTGATATTTTGACTGTATACAAACTATTTGGGAAAAGGTTTATGAAAACAAGAACGTTGTGAATAAGTAATCAGCAGAGGACCAGGTTTAACAATGGCAGATGTCTAAAGAGTAGCCTAGATGCTAAAACCATATTGTGTTCTCATGGAATATATATTACTTACATGTGTTCATTGAACAAAGCTAAAATTACACCACGGTCAACCCAGCAGGGCTATGAAACAGCCACCGGCTTATGGTATGGGAAAGTGATGCTGGACGTTTCATTAATAGATGCATAGGGGCAACATTTTTCCATATGGATCGTTAATGGTGACTTTGAAAGCTTTTAATGAATACAATAATTTGTGCTTCTTTAAAGCTGAATGAACAATGGTGAAAAAACAATAAACCGTAATACAGAGGTAACTGTGAACAGTCATACCTAAGGAGGTCCCTTACCCGCTCTGCCTCACTCAAGTGCAGTTAGTTTAAAACGCTCTCTACACTAATGAAGTCAAATGTGATCACGACACGTTAAAAACGTATTATAACTGCTCATCAAATCCGAGCTACTCGCTGATGGGAAGGATGGTGGCAATAACGCGAAACCTGACATCAGGCATCAGGGACGTTTATTCAATTTCTTTATTTTAATTTTGCATATCATTTTTTTGCAGATTGTGTGCTGATTAGACTTGACATTCAACCCCGTAGGCATCATGGGAATCCAACTTTTCCACAAGATTACTTTTCCCTGGACTATAATTGCTTTTATATAGACAGTTATATTATAATCATACAGGTTTTATTTTATTATGATTGGAATAACCAAAATAATAATTATTAAGTATACAGAACATTATTATTCTTACTTGAGATTTTCATCATAAAAATATTTTATTTTTATTAGCAATACAGCAAAATAACATAACATTTTTACTTTTACTAATTATAAAATGACAGCACACGCTAAAATATGCATTCAGTTTTCAAAATATCATTGCTTTTAACTACAGTAGCAGACATCACATTGCCATATTATAAAATTGTTCTGAATATCCATATTTATATTTTACAAAAAAAAATAATCTGTCTTTCTTTCTTTATGCCTGTTTGGCATTGACATGTGTGTTGTATAAAAAAGACCCTAAATCAGAATGACACCATAACATCTCATTCTGTATAAAGTTAATTGTTCTTGTATTTTACTGTAGAAATATCCAGTCTTATTATAGATTTCACAGTAAATCTGGAGTGTAAAGCAGCAGGTACAATCCGCAGAATTTAACAGTTTAGTGTGATGCGTTTCATATGACC
Organism: Mormyrus proboscirostris; assembly: GCA_026779585.1. NCBI lineage: Eukaryota > Metazoa > Chordata > Actinopteri > Osteoglossiformes > Mormyridae > Mormyrus > Mormyrus proboscirostris. The sequence goes on from JAODKF010000047.1 coordinate 6,118,919, forward strand.
ATAATTTATTTGACTGTTTTTATAGAATGTTCCAGATGCAGGAGACCATCCAGGTATAGGATCCTGGTAGAGGCATTGCCCTGGAGTAAAGCACTTAACCTGAATTTATTAAGCACAAATCCAGCTGCACGAATGGATGCCAGTAGACTGAAGTGTTCCCTGGGTACCGGCATGCAGTAAGCAAACTAGTAATTAGAGTTCGATGGCCTTTGGTGTCGTTAATAAGGTTGCTGAAATGGGTCAACAAGCACTGTGTAGGCATTCTTGTCCCAGTTTACCTCAGCCTTAAGTCTTTCTTTAGTTTATGTCCAGCAACCTGGGGTGACGGTCATGTGGCTGACATCCTGCTGCTTGGCACGGTACTGCTGTGTCCCCCGTTTAACCTCTGACACCCCAGCATCCTTCATCACAATCGTATAATACCTCTGAGCCATTCAGTGCCTGTTTCCCGGCGATGCCTTGTTTCCATGGTACCCATGCGCCGCCATAAAAGGTTGTTATAATGTATATATCCATGTGTCTACCTGTATATCCCTGGAAGCATGTGTCAGTAAGCAGCTGATGCAACATTTGTGGTGTTTATATAGTGTTTGGGTATGAAAATGAATAACTAATGATCTTACAATCAGTGACACGCAGAGGTGCCATGAAGGACCAGAGTTAGAATTTGGAGCATAACTGGATTGTTCTGGGTTGGGGCCCCAATGCGATATGTTCTCATGGGCCCCAAAATCATTAGCGGGGCCCCTGATGACGTTCAACTGTTACATGCTGAATTACCATGACATTTTTTGGCTATCGAGGTGTCAAGATCATATTCTCACACAGGCAACATAGGTAGCTTGTTTAACTCTTTACGTTCACCCTGGTACAGAGAATGTGATAATGTCTATGGCAGAACTGAAGCTGTTTTCCAGTCGGTTCTGCCATAGTTCCAGAGTATTGTTATTTTTTTCCCAACCTCAGACTTATTCCCACGGTAGTGAACCCTTTAGCTGGGGAACAAACTCACACAGAGTTGGGGGGGGGTCATTTTGGTCACTTGCCAACAGAGTAATAGCTTGATTTTAATAGGTATTGGTATGGTTCAGTTCAACATAAAACACAGCATTAAATTAATATTAACATCCGCAAAACAATATGAGTAAGGTAGTCACAATGAATGTCTTTGCTCTTATTAATGAACTCTTTGTTATAACAATTACAATAAACCTGGCAGCTGTACTGAATTTGGCCTTTAGCCTTGTAGAAGACGCTGTACAAGCAGTATGTTTTAATTTCCTATAGAGGGCGCTAGCAGCGATGGGGTTTTTTTCGGAACCCAACGGCGTGCTGCACTCTAGTCAAGATGACCTATAGTTCGTCAATGGATATTATGTTGCGTGATATTAGGTACTTAATGACGTTGATAAATGCCACATCAATTGAATCTTGACTTTTTTGTTTTGTTATAATTCATGATGATGTCGATGATTTAGAAAAATTACGTGTTTTTACACGTTTCATTTATTGTTCCTGGAAAAACGTTTTACGGTATGTTTGGTAACTAGACCTGTTCTGAAGTTTTTCTTGTGCAGCCCTTATCGTGATTTCGTTTGTCTGGACAGACGATAATAGAATCCAAATATAAAGACCGTTAAAATGATTCCACGTTAATATGTGGACTTATAATCGGTAAAATGCCCCAGTAATTTCAAAATTTCTAAAATGAATAAAGAAGCAGGAATGATCTCATATATTCACTTTAAACGGGGAAGAGTCTCGTAATGTAAAAAGTGCAATTTCCAAAACCAAAAATAATAAAATATGAACGGTGAATCATATTGTATTGGTGAATAATGAAATAAAATATGAATAAATATAATAAATAAAATAAATCTGAATTGGAAAATTTGCAGCAATTTAACAATTTTGCAGTTTTACACCAGACTTAATTATAATGACACAATAAAAGTTTTTTATGATTATTATTGTTGTTGTTGATGGTGGTGGTGTTACATAACAATAGAAGAACAGTAACAAAAATATTTTACAAAAGCAATAATTGATAAAATAATATATAATCTCTCCATTGAGACCAAAACAGAATTTGATTCTTCTGGATTATGGAAGTAGTGTATGTTTGTTTGTGTGTTTTGTGTGCGTGTGTGTGTATGTTTGTGTGTTTGTGTGTGTGTGTGTGTGTGTGTGTTTGGACGGTAGGGGGGAGCTAATCGCCTGTAATCCCTTTAATGTTGAACACTTTTCATTGTCAAAGTCAACTCAATACACATGTCGCTACTTCTGATTAATAAACCCTGGAAGATTTTAGTTTATCGTTAAGTGAAATACTATATGACCACATTACTGCATTGTTTGATATGTATTACAGTTCCTTCAACAGCATAATATAAACACCATAATTAATTAATATCTTCTAATTTTTTAGAAGACAATATCGTATATACATTGTTACTCAAATGAGATAATGAACGATAAGATCGTTGTGCAAGCACTGATTTGCGCAAGTGATCGTTTCCATTAGTCCAAATTATGGCCAAACTCTGTGACGATTGGATAGAATCAGGCCCAGTATGTGCATGTAAACTGTGAAAGTAGCTCAGCGTTACACTATCTGCAGTGCGCAATTACACAAGGCTTTTTTCTGACACTTGGGTGAGTTGCTACATCTAGTGCGCTGCAGTTTAACTTGTGCGCCGTTGTGTGCTGCTGACTATCAGATATATTTTCCTCAGATGAAGGTATATTTTAAATGTCGTGGGAGGGGGTCGCCTTTGTTCGGGAGAGGCTCGGTCCTTCAGGATGTTCCTGCCATTTTAAACAGGGGTGCAAGTGTGAACAAGGGGTTGACATTGGAGACTGGCAATGGGACTAGAGGAGGGAAGAGCAACAGGGAATACAGTCAGTCGTATAGCACTGCTCTTTGAGGTAACATCGCTAATGGCACTATCACAAGCAGGGATGCATCACTCCAAGAATCTTTGATTGACTTGAAGACATCCAGCGCAGGATCCCGTCTGCCGCTGCTCGGAGGAAACGTCGTCAGGGATAATTACATGCGTTGGGTTTCAAACACATATAATGCACGGACATACATGTTGCGTCACATGTATGTGTCTACAACAGCTTATGGACATCGGAGGTTATTAGATTTTCACTGCTTGTATTTTTTCCCATTGAAATTTACATATACCGGAGTTTTTTGCCTGAAATCAAAATGCGCCGCTTGTTACTTAATTGGCTGCGTTTTCAGTGTATCCGTTTGCTAAGTAAGCATTCAGAAAACACCAAATGACACTTATGAAGAATGACGGTCACCGTTTTCTATCATCGCGTGACAAAACTGATTTTTATAAGGAGCTATAAAATATCAAGTGACCCGTGGTTACTTTTGAAATAATGCGGACTTTTAAAAACTTCTACTGTGTCGCATTCGTCTGTTTTTTAAGTTAAATGTCTTGTTTTGCAAATATCTGGGTTTTATTTGGCCTTTGATGAGAAGCAAGCGGGACTTAAATTAAATAAAGTGGCCTTAAGTTCTCATCTAAGAAGACGTATATGTGCCGAAGAGTCTCATTCTACAACGGAATTGATGACGAATATCTTACCAAAAAGGAGACTTCTCGTGATTCCACCACTTCACAATGAGACTTATACCACCGGGATTAGGCTGTCTGTAAGTGCATCTCCTGACGATTTTAACATTTGCTCATTTACAATGTATGTATGCTATGTGCGATAATAAAATAACTTTTATTTTTCAGGTCCGTTTACTTCTTTACCCTTTGCGTCAACATTCAGGTACGTTTTTGCAAGCTTCACGGTTTCGTTGCCTAAATATACAAATTCCACAACTAGCTAGTGAGAGCCTAGCCAATATGTGAAGACTTCTGCATTCTGTAAAATTAAGGTAGAGATTATAGTAACATAACTTAATTCGCATTGTTTTTTGCCGAAATGCAACACACACCACATTATGTATGTCGCTGGCAAATATTCAACGAAACATCTTGAAAACACGTAGACCTCTAGCGAAAAAGATAATTGCGAAAACAGATGGATATTGGGATGGCTGAAGAAACGAAAAGGAATCGCTGAGGAAGTCATCTGAAGGAGAGAGATTGAAAGATCGTTGCATTTGTGGTATACCAACATGTCAGGGGGATGTCATGGACAGGGAGGACTGCGGTATATCCATGCAGAACCCGTCACTTGTTTGTAAGACATAACCAGGGCTGAATAGTGAACACTACGAGACTCTTATAAATGTGTTGACGATCATGAATCGACTTCAAAGCAAACTTCATAACTGTCAAGTGAATTTTGTGTCATTTGACAACTCAGGAATGTAGAACCTGCTTTTAATAACATACAATATTAAGTGGGGATATGCAGAGATAATACCTTAACCGTTTATTTCTGAATATTGTAACATAACGGCATTTTCTTTTTCTGTGTATTGACATTTGTTGTAGGTAAGCGTTCAGTCCCCACCAAATTTCACACAGCATGTGAGCGAGCAGAGCAGAGTGACGGACCGGGCTAGCCGGAGGCTGATTCGCACCTACCAGCTCTACAGCCGTACCAGCGGCAAGCACGTCCAGGTCCTCGGAAACAAGAACATCAACGCCATGGCAGAGGACGGAGATGTGCACGGTAAGACCAGAAATATTCTTAAATGGTCTGCGCACCTATAGTATTGAGTCCGCAAAAGTTCCTGGCAAAGTTCAACAAAAATTCTACATTTAAATGTCTATAACAAAATAATCAATTTGCAAAACCCAGCTTAAGTAAAACAACAAATTTGATCACGTTTTTTGCGTCCTTTCCCTCCATGTAAGAATGCATTGTTTTATTTTCCGGAAATAACCAAGTTATTATTGGCACTGATATATTTGGTGTGATTAACGAAGACTTAAAATAACCGAGAATGCTTTATTGGATAAAATTTCCAGTGAAGTGCGTCGGCTTGATACAGAGGTGTATTTGGAAAGTGAAGCAAGCACATAGACCTGCTCTAAATAATTGTAAATGACATTACATTTGTTCTTCATGCTAGAAAATAATATAAAACACAGTTTATTGGGACAAAACGTCCATTAACGGGTATTACTGAAAAGAGAGAGGAGTGTAAAAACGTGAAATTTATTTTAAGTTGGTCTGAATGTTGATTCTCTCGAGAAACCAATACGTCTGGAATATTCATCAGAACTCATCTTACTTTAACCTCATTTCCTGAATATTATTACTCCAAAACTGTGGCCAGTTGTAGGATATGAGCATGCATAGAAAAATCCCCTTTGGAAACAGAAAATGAAAACTTATAGAGCAGAAATCCTCAACTGCGCTATATTTTCTTCATAATATGCCGGACCGGTATAAAATCCTAAAGATTGTCTGTAATTTTTTAAAACCGCGATTTGTATGCCGTTTTACATTACCGAAAAGTACAAAGAAAACGCAACGGTTTTATTATGCGCATATAACGTGAATATATTTTCTAGTAGCGGAAAATTCCCCCGGCGTCCTCATGAATCTATTATATGCACCTGATCGCCTTGTCAGATGCTGTTGCGCTTCGGCCTCCAACTCGGGCGAAGGATGAGTAAATTTGCTTATGTGGAGCTGGACTTTTGTCATCGTGCATCGAAGTCTTGCATAAAAAAAAGAAAAAGAAAAAGAGGCAATTTCTGCAACATGAAACTGTCATAAATAATTGCCAAATGAGAAGTTCTATCAAGTCGCCTGAACTAGATTTGATTATGACTGTAGGGACTGTGTATTTTCCTTACAGAGATTTCCAGTAGGCGTTGTATATTTTAGCTAAACCTCTTGTTATTATTTTAAATAAAAAGTAATTGTTATAGTGTTGACATGGCACTTTTTTTCTTATAGGTTAATAAAATGTAAATCCATCCCGTACAGAGTTCATAAATTCCCCTCATAGAGTCTCTCAATAGGCCCGCTCGCCATTTCAGCACCACGGTCTATATTCATAGCGCTCGCTTTTAGGAAAATGCTGCTCTGCAGTTCGGCACACAACACCCACACGCGGAAGAACACACACGTAAGGACACGCCCGCGCACACACGAGGGCGCGAACACATGCGCTCCGCTCCGCAGGGGGCTCCTTCCAGCCTGCAGTCGCTCTTTAGCGTCCGTGACATCCGTGGGTGTCATGGTCACAGCAGGCCAAAGTCACGGGCCAAGGTCTGTCTGCTGCTCCGCGCTGGCCGCAGGTTTCTCCACCAGTGCCTCATCGCTTCCTCGTCCAATCCCTCGGTCTGCCTGGCAGCTCTGCACTGACTAGACGAGTCGCTCACATTCCTTGAGATGCGTTTATTTTGCTCTGTTTTTATGGGAACGCACAGGAAATTATTGCGTTTCGTTTATCCGATGAAATGATACAATTCATTTCATCTTGTCAGCAAGGTTTGGACAGTGTAAATGTTCTGGCTGTAAAGATGACACTGTTGTGTTTCAACAGACCTTACATTTTTGGACTGGTATTTCCTTTGGAAATGGTACATCATAGACAATAGATTTTTTTATAGGTCAATTCCTGTATGACGTCTACATATGCAGTCTACAATAAAGATATACGTAATTCATACGTGTGAAGAGAGCACGGAATTATAGAGAAGTTTATAGGCCTTCGAGGATGATTCCTTTCATTTCAAAGAATTGAGGTACATGTGTTTTTATCATTGCGCAAGAATTTAAGCTTTCATAAATCCTCAAAATGCTCCCTGCTGGGTTTATGTATGTGCCGCGTGTCTCTGTGAGAGCGTGAGCATGAAAGGGAGATGGAGACAGACAGAAAAGCAAAAAGGCACTAGGAAACTCCCATTTGACAGCTGCATCAGTCGAATTATAAAAACGTGCATTCCCCCAGTTCAGGGGTATCAACGTTTTAAGTCCGTCCACTTGAATTTCTTATTTTTTATTTTTGCTCCCTAGCCAAACTCATAGTGGAGACAGATACTTTTGGAAGTCGAGTGAGAATTAAAGGAGCAGCGACCGGCTACTACATCTGCATGAACAAACGGGGGAAACTGGTTGGAAAGGTGAGTTGGACACAGTGAAACTGTCACCCCCAGATCTACATTTATTTTATGACTCAAGCCTATTCAGGGCCAGAAGTGTGGCTGTTATCATTGCATATGTTTATGTATCTTAACATGCATGAAATGGAAATGAGTAATGTGAAATATATTATTAGACTGGGAAATGTACATAGTGGTAAATCAGTGATCCAGACTTTTTTCGTCAATATAATATGTTTAACTTTGGAGATATGTTTCTGTAATATTATGGATTAATGATATTAGCGAAATATTGAAAACGTGCATTAAAAACACACATACAGTCAGTGTGTGATATGAAATGACAAGACACAGAATCCTCCAGTCATCCTCCATGGTTAGCTGTCCATTATAAAGACAATACTAGATCGATAATGGACAAACCATGAATAGACCTTATTTAACATTTGCCGACATCATTTTTACACAGGCATAATAGATAGTTACTTACAATAGCATGTCTTTCAATGACAATGTAAAGCCTGCTACCTGTATGTTATTTGTAATTTTATTAGCAGACATGCTTATGCTAGCTTTTGCAGTAAAATCCTGGGCTTAGCTATGCATATCTAAATGAATGCAAAATCACAAATATGGTAAAATAATCAATTAAAAGTTTAAAATACTGGATCTTTCATTTTGGGAAAGTGACAGATTTTTTAAAGTGCAGGCATCATCTGCTCTCCTGTCATACGCACCACATATTGAAGCCTATCACATTTTATAGCTTTTGTGAGGTTGATGGAGTGTAAGGAATTAGATCCTTCCTCGCTGTTTTTTTCACTCAGCATCCTTGTTCCAAGGGTAGCTTTGTGATTCTTTCTTGCTTGCTGTGCTCGGTAATAAACTGGGATGCAAATATTGCCAACACCTAGTCAGCTTCCCGCCAGGTGCTCCATCTGTCTGGGAGCTTGATCTTACTTCATGTGACATCTCTGATGCCCAACACTGCGTGTGTGGGGATTTTTTTTTTCCTTACGCTCAAGATGTGTGTTTCGCTCAGTGTGGATTTGGTTTATTTTTAACAGCCCAGTTTGTTAAGTGGTTGGAGATATGTTTGCGCTCTTAGTTTGGCTTGTTAAGGCTGTGACGTGTCCCAGATTTGGCACAGGGTGACACGAAGAATCAGCTGTTAGATATTATATGGCGATAGCACTGACGGGAATTTAAAATTAGGCAGCAAATTACAGTTGTCATTGTTAGATTGCATTACATGTTCTATCGTAGACAGTCAGAATATATACATAACGATCAATAAATTAAATTACAGTCAATCCAGCGAGGCTTGGCAGAAGACTAAAGCATATTCTGTAGCCATATGCTAACTATATAATGATTTTTTACAAACGCTGACTGTTTTAATATGCGTAAAAATGTCAGGTTAAATACAATTCAAGTATTAAGTTTTTGTAGCAAAAGCATTAACATTTAAGTGTTTTTTAGTGTTTTTTAATAATCAGCCTGAAATGAGTTAGCATAGTTTCTCATGTCTTTTTACATCATAATTTTGTAATGCAGTCACTACCCTTGTCATCGCCTCACCTCAGAGGTTAATGTCTCGAATTTCTTAGATTTATCAGAAAATGTGATATTTCCCCTTAGGCCCTGTTAGTACATCTTTAAAATCAGAAAACCCTCTCCCCTACAGAAAAACGGGCACGGGAAAGACTGCATCTTCACAGAAATCGTCCTGGAGAATAACTACACTGCGCTGCAGAACGCCAAATATGATGGCTGGTACATGGCCTTCACGCGTAAAGGCCGGCCCAGGAAGGGCTCCAAGACCCGACAGCACCAGCGGGAAGTCCACTTCATGAAACGCCCCCCCAAAGGACACCATTCGGCTGAGCACCGGCCCTTTCACTTCATCAACTATCCTTTCAACAAGAGGACTAAACGCACTCACCACTTAACGGAGCCTTGAGGAACACCTAACGACAGGGGCAAGAAAAGCATTGCTAACAAAAATGATGGCTGTTTTTTTTTCCTAGAACTCTTGTAACATTTTGTACTGGAAATTAATATCCCTACCCTTTAGATATTTATAATTTTTCAGCCACAAATAAGGTTAAAAGTGAGGATCTATTTTTGTACTTGAGACTGTATAGACTTTTTTTTTTAACTGAACGTGATACACGCGACTCGACAAGCAGGAGTCCTGATGCTCTCTGTTGCATGGGCTTTTCTCTCTCAGTCTCAGTTTCGCTGTGTTTCTATGGTTTTGCGCGTATTCTGCACCTCATCTGCTGCTCAAGGAGACTTGAAGGGCCTCAGAGACTGCAATGATAAATGGACTGACTTAACCGCATACAGTTGATTCACATCCAGACAGACAGGGTTCACACACCTTCAGCGATGCAAACACGGCTTAGGTCACATGTAAACATGGCAGCTACTTCTTGGTAATCATGGGTTGGTTTCCTACTGTTGTAATAACTGAAAAGTTGAGGTGAAGATGCATTGTCTGACATTTAGGAAGCCCTGTGTTTTTGTTGTATTTTCGTTTGTTTTTTTAAACATATATACATATATTTTTATGGCAGATGTGTAAGTAATTTTAATGATTGAAATATTTATTTAAAATGAGCATTACATTTACATTGCAATATTAAAATTTGATTATCTATTATCTTTGTTAAACTGGCGTTTAGTATTCAGGATTAATCCTAAAACGCCAATCAGAGTCAGATTCATTTGAGATTTATATTGCAGTAAATCATGTGCGTTGCCATGGTATATACAGGCTAGCTTAAGATAATACGATATCCTCAGTTTGCTGTGAATTTACCGGGATTTACATTGTGAAATGTAAAGGAATTCTCTGGGTCTCAATAATCCATTTCGAAATGCCATGTGGTGAAGGGTTATGATTTTATCAGTCCGATAATTAGTGTTTTACTCAATGGTTACAGGCATACAAGACAGTGTGCTATTCATTCTGTAACATCACTTTACAAGGACAAGAATTATGTTACCTCTGCTGTTCAGCCATTGTGTTTGTCTTGGAAGCTGCTTTGAGTCACATGACTTTTAAGAGGAAACTTTTCATTGCCATCTCATGCTGTCCAACCGATACCGGTTTGCCCTAATAAACTAAACTACAAGTTTAATGTGGAAAACACGCAAATGCTTATTGATGGACTGGGTAAATATGCTAAGTTAATAAATGGAATGTTTTTATTTCTAAATTTGAATATTGTTGCAAAATGATTATTTTTTTGGCCAGTAAACGTAGTTGCCAGCTAAGGATTGAGTTCTTAATGAAATACATGCAAACACAATAGGCAGAAATAAGGGAAGTAAAGCGTAAAAATACGACTGATTACTCGCTTTAGTCTTATTCAGTCTTACTTACAAGTTGTAGTAGCATTGTTATTAATAATAATGATAATAATAACTTAATGTGATACATTTAAATCATTTTCACAAGGCAAAGAAAATGTATCTACATGATAGATAGTTTAAGTGTTATGAGGTTATAAAGTTTGGGAGAAAATTTCGACTGCATTAGGATTTCGATAAAATATCGGCGATGTTTAGTTTATTAAATAAGTAATATTCTCTGCTTTATTCCCTATGAAATTATGAAGAACATTTTTTTCTGTGGAAAAAAAAAAATTAAAATACAATAAGAGATAAAATAATTGTACATGTTCATATTTACAAATAATGGAAGTTTATAACCGGCAGGTTTCCAAGAGCGGCGTCCTTCTGCTTGGAATCAGAACCAAAGCAAATGTCAATAAAAGTGCTGCAGAGCAGTTTCTGCACAGAATCTGGGCGAGCGGTCCATGCCATACAGACCCCAGGTCAGTAATGGGACAAAGGATGATTTCAGTAATTAAATATAGCCACATATTTGTTTTATTTCTATAATTAATGCTGTAATAATATTTATTGTGTGTGTGTGTGTTTATATTACATTTTGGGGAATAAAAACCTCTTGACAAAAACCTGATATTTTGACATTGTGGGGACCATTCCTTAGGACTCAATTTTATAAAAATCTGTGTGTCTTTATAAAAACTAAAAATGTGAAAACCCTTGTACTTTGCTTACTTTAGTTAAGGTTGTCATTGCTGGGATTAGGGTTATGCCCATAGAAGTGAATCGATAGTCCCCAGAAAGACATGAATGCAAACGTCTGTGTTTGTGTTTGTGTGTCTGTCTGTCTGTCTGTGGGTTTTTTTTCCCTGACCATGTGACTCACACCATGTCATGTTGGTTATCAACCCAGGGTCAGTTTTAGGGAAAAGCTGGTCACTCAGCGGGGTTTTATGAAAGCAGCTCTGCCTGTCAGCCTGCCACAGAATGGCCCCAAATTTGGCATCTGTCTTCCGTATCATCTGATTCATTAAACATTCCAGTTTTAACTCATTCCTAACCATCATTGTGCACCAGTACCTAACAAAGAAGACATTGTTTTGATTAGTGCTTATATTATTTAATAAACACAAACATTTTATTTTCATATATACCAAATATGGGTGTACAGTTAGAGTTTATGTAAACACATATCTTCCCAGTCCAAAGTTTTATCTGTTTTTTTAATTATTTGTATTATTATCTGAATATTTATATGTTAATTTAGTCTGATATTAATTGGTTGAAGGCATTACTGATTAAAACGGCATAAAATCACTCTCAACACAGTTTGAATCTTTTATATTTAAGGAGTGGGAACAAGATATGGCTCATGTCATCTACGGGATGGTCTGAGGGCGCCTTGTGTGATGACAAGCAGATGTGTACGTATCATACCATTACAGGTCTATCCATTTTACTGAGCTACAGAAACAAGGCCAATTTCCGCATTTGTTCTAGAAAGACTGTAGGTTAAAGTATAGCGCAAAAGATTAACTCTGGAGAAATGACTGAAAATCAGGAGCAGAACCACACAGGAGGCATTTAGGGGCGAAGGGTGGATAGAGAGAGATTCTTCTGAAAAGAGGGATTTTACTGTCAGCCAAAAAATAGCAATATAAAACACACGCGCATGAACACACACACATGCACACACACACATGCACACACACACATTACTTCCATAATCCAGTCAGAAGAGTCAATGTCTGTATTGGTTTCATAGAGAGATAATACATTACTTCATTAATCAATGTTTTTGGAAATGATTTTTGTTATTCTTATGTAAAACCACCACCAAGAACAACAAGAAGATCAACAACAATATTAATAATAATAATGTGTATATTAATAATAATAATAATGTGTATATTAATAA
>JAODKF010000047.1:6163395-6174179 GCA_026779585.1 Mormyrus proboscirostris
AGTTTTCCTTTTTTTATTATTCTTTTTTTATAAATTATATAATATATAAATATATTAATATATATTTAATATATATGTCTTTTCATGACTTTGTCTGGGCCATCTTGTGCCAATCAGGCCCCGGGCAGCTGCCTAGTTTTCCTACACCTCAAGTTGGACCTGGGGGCATTACTGGTACTGTTTTAGGTTGGCGAAAAAAATTCCCCCCAAATAAATGTACACTAATTAGTTTAAATAGCGTGTCCTCATTTGTTTTTATTAAAATCGGACCCCCCAGTAAAGGCTTAGCTTCCGTTCCATGACGCGTTCAGTGACACTCCTGGGAACATATACATTCTGTCATGTATCCCAGCTTGTGAAAAGCAGCGGAGTCCTAACCTTCCTCATACACCTGATCTTTTTCCCAGGAAACTCCCCAGGGGATTTGCTCAGGCCTTCCTTTCATTGCGACGCTGCTGGGAAAGCCTACATGCAGCAAGCGTCCCTCCTGTAGCCTGGGCTGGGGATTTTCCCGGCCGTCTACAATGCGGGGAGCTCTAAGTAGTTGCTAGGGACCAGGTACCGAAGGGCCCAGTGGTCGCACACAGCCATGGTCATGGAGGGAATTAAACAGTGACAAAGAAATGGCTATTTGACATAATCTGCCCGTTGGCGCGCAGCCTGAAGAGCGACCCAGCCGCAGGGGGCTGGTCTGGCTGTGATCACAGAGGCATGGTCCTGACAGGGATAGCCTCTGAGAAAGCAGCCCTTCTCGTCGGGGACCAGGCTTCGCTCTCGCTATTTTGTTAGCCGCTAATCTGCTTTCTCAACAATTTTGAGATGAAAAGGTATTTACTTATAATCTCTCCTGGCTCTTGATTTATCTTTTGTGTGAGACCCGTAGTCCTTCAGACAGGAGCGGGATGGAAAGGGAGGCAATGGCGTTCGGGAGGTTGTAGGGCAATTAGGGATTAACCTGGCAAATTAATAGTAATGCACACTGAGGCATAAATATCTCAGCGTCAGAAATGCTGAAAGTACACCTACTGATTCTTATTCTATATATATATATATATATATATATATATATATATATACACATACACATTGTACGTATATTTAGCTTAGAAGTGTCACAAGTCAAATTGAAGATATTTGACTGCAGTTTTGCTTAACGTTGTTTGAATCTGCCTTCCACAATGCTGCTGACAGAGGCTGGGGGCCATAGTGGCAGTTTGGGGCACAGTGCAAGGTGTGTGGGGGGGAGTCTACCCCAGAACAGGTGAAATCACTAGAATAACCTTAATCCAAATTGTGAACCACAACAGAATTGTATAATAGCAAAAGACAAACGCGTAACACTAATGCGCTCACCAGGCTGCTACATAGCGCATCCCTTCCCAGACAGATAGGACCTTTTCCTCAGGCACACAGTTTTGTTTATTGGTAATAATGCTATCTTTTCAGTAAAGGCACGTGCGATAGCACGCTGTTGCAGAGCCTCCTCGCCCGTTGGCGGTGAAAAGCTGGCAGCCCGGGGCCACAGAAGTAGCAGGACACCGTCAGACATTCTTCGCTCGTGTTTCTCAAGCTTGGAAGATGTCACTGAGGCTTTGGTGCCGCACGCCCTGGTCTGGAACATGGTGCGAGGTGGCTTACAGCCACGGATTATGGGCAGCTGATTGAGAGATTCCTGCAGCAGAGATTCTGAGCCTCAGAGGACCCTAAGCTTCTGATCAGAGGATTAACCCTATTCTGGAGAATTAAGTATTTAAATGTTTTACTATTTATATATTGAAGTTATACTACATGTATGGTGACACTAAACAATCCCTGCAGTCGTTGCATTTTTGTATGGTGAATGGTGTTCAGTTTACCATCAAACAAAAATGTCCATAAACTACAGGTATTGAAGCATTTCTTATTCTGCTAATATATTTGTTAAATATATTTATTTTTATGAATATGCTCTCATCTTTATTAGATCTGAAGCTAACTCAACTTTCAAAACTTACATAAAAGTTCAGACATTGTCTGGAAAAATCATGTTGAACCCAGGCTGTAATGAAATCCTCGTCACTTGATAACATACTTGCAGACTAGATATCCCACATTTAAATAAACAGAGAAGAAAGAAGCTGTTATTCTAATAATCCCTGGGTGTATAGCTTGATTTAGACAAAAAAATATAGAATTCTTTTCGTCTTTCAGCACAATTGTTATTCTGTTTGAGACAGAGTCCACTGAGGGATTCCCCACCCACACTGGTCAGCGCCCATATTGATGTGATCCAGCACATCTCCAGGGTAACGGGGCAGACTTGGGGGATCAGTGAGCCCGTTGTGATGTAGACCAGTCTGCTGTGTGGCTTTCATGGGGACTTACACCAAGCACACACAAATTGCGTAAGGTCAGTCAGGCAGCACAAATAGGACATGATTGAAAGAGTGCCTGGGGTGGCCAGAGGATAAATGTTTCCTCTTTGAATGTCAATAATTTACACTGGCCCTAACCAGGGGGCAACATAGCCGGCCGTTATTTTGCTCTGAATATCTGAGAACGTTATTTAGGAAGGAAAAAACTGGAATTAAAGGTCACGTGACCCTGGATTGTGATAAAGGAAATTTGGTCGTGGATGTGTTTTGACAATTCCCAAATGATCGATTGAGATGCATGGCCGTCCTGGCCAGTGTGTGTTTTTCACGCTGTTAGCGGCGTGGGCAGTTCAGGCTCCCGCCGCCTCCGAGTCGACCAGATTGTGGCCTTTGTCGCCTCGTGTGTCCGATCAGTGTGCCGCTGTGGCTGCAGTTTGGCAGCGCCCAAGACAGCTCTGCAAATGAGAGGGTGCAAAAATAAGACCTCTGTAATGTGCAGAGAGCTTTTTCATCGCCTGGCCACGCCGCGTTTGTCCTTCGGATGGCCGGTGCCGCGTCGCTCTGCAGCCACCGGCGTGACCTCAGGCCAATGCGTCTGCCTTAACACCACATCGAGGGGCCTTTGGCTGGGCCCCTGTGCATCCAAACTGAACGTGGCCTTTGGAAGAAAGTGCTCCTCATTTGTAATGTAAGACATAAATGTAGCCAAAATGCTATAGATCCAGTATATTAAAAGTTGGTTTATAGATTTATAAGATTATATAACATAGAAATTGATAGGATTTATTATATAATACAGAATATATAATATGGAAGACTATATATTAGAAGTTAGTGTATAGATTCAAAACGCACAAAACATAACCTCCCCCATGAACCTGGCCAGGTATAAGCTGTAAGATAGATGGATGGATGGATGGATGGATGGATGGACAGCATATCCTTGGATTAAATGAAACATTAATCTAGCCTTGGCTGTAGTGGTGAGTCATATATAATTGATCTCTACTGGCTGGGCCTAATTTCTATACAAGGGAGGGAAAAAGCTGACACTGGGCTGACTGGTAATTAGAGCCCTAGCATACTGGCACAGTACTGATGCAATGGACATGAATTAGTATTATGATTAAAAATATATTTTATATTTTTATTACGTTATTACTATCTGTGACACTGTGTGGGACAATTGATTGGAAAATTGATGAATTTTATTATTAATTTACTGATTTCTTTATAAAAATCTCTTATGCAGGTCGAATGATCATGAGCAACTACCATAGACGATCACTAAACCATCACATAACAAAAAGCATACCAAAATATTATTATTATTATTGTCATACTTTGATTTATTTTTTGTACTTGTCTTGTCTACCGCTGCACTCTATATACCACAGCTATTCAAATCGGAGTCCTCAAGGTCCGAGTCCTGCTGATTCTATCGCCTTCCTTTACCTGTGAGCCAAGTGTGAAGCCTCTGGGGTTAATCAGAATCAGTAATTATTAAACTCATTACCTGAGATAACTGAATACGAGGCCTGGATTTGGATTTAAAGAGTCCTGGTATATATGCAGTGCCACGGTCCTGGGGGACGTTATTCTGTGTCACCATGTACGGCTGGTATGACAATAAAACAAGAGTCAGATCCTTTGTTATTCCGGAGAAGCTGGTCTCTCGGGCCAGTGACGCCCCCTGAATGGACTTTTTGGACGTTTTGGCTTTGGGCTTCTGGAAGAGGAGCCAGCCTTCGCATAGTAAGAAGAGGCAGACCTATGGAACAAGTCAGTCTGATAAACAGGCTGGGCGTCGAGGGCCTTGGGTGTCGGAAGTACAAACTTCCACAGTAGCATGAGAGCGGCATACATGGCCCTGCCTAGCAGCAGAGCCAAACCGGACGCTGGCTGCAGACTCACGGACATACTGGAGCTTAATTAACAGAGCGGAAAAGAGCCTGCGGAGTAAAGTGTTGCAGTAAACCGGCCTGGTTGGGACGATACATGTTTCGGGCATTCTCCACCAATCAGGGATGAGAACGTCCCTTCCAAACAGCACTCCAGGGATGGAGGGGTGACGTATTCGCCATCATACTCATGGTACCTTCAGACGCCAGCGAAGAATCCAAAAAGATCAGCAGACCATGAGGAACGGTCAAAGCCCAGATACCAAAACTGCCAGGATCCGCAGAGAAGCCATCCAGCTTGGCCAGGTGAGCTCGGAGCGGACCTCAGCGTTCAGCTTCATCACGGATCAGCAGGACAAGCCGGTCCCTGACCGCATTTACTAAATCGGTTTCGTCTGAAGTGCTATTAGGAAAAGCCTGTCATGCTGAAAATGTCTCGCCGCGGCACCTACTTGTTTCGGGGCTTTGGTGTATTAGGTTTCAAAATACATGCCGAAAGGCAGGAAATGGCAGCTACAGGACACTTGATGAAGAGTTACATGTCAACACTCAGCCTGAACAGGCTCACAACACATTTGAGTCAGTATCATTCTGAAACCTTTCAGGCCAGACTGATGCATTTGCCCACCTCTCTAAAGCTCAAAGGTGATATTTTATAGGTGTGGCCTTTTTCTTTTTGTATGGCTTTAATTTCTGTTCCATATTTTGTGTGCAGCCCTTCTTAGGCTTCAATGACTTTCAGGTTTGATAAACAGCTGAAGACAGTGCGAATGGCCACACAGCTATTTAAACCGTCCAATGATGTATAGATACCACACTAATATATTACCATCCTTAATAGTGAAATTACACATAACATATATTATCCCACACTTGCAAGAACCTGGCATCTGTTAAATATACTGAACTCAAATCTGACAGCACTTTGGAATGGAAAATACCCAACAGTGTGGTACATTTCTTTTTAATTGTTATACACAGATCCCAGCTGGTGCCATTGCATACACTGTTCAATACTAATCTGCAATGATTACGTGTTGCTGAGTTGTAATAAAAAGGAAATTAGGTTTGCTAACAACCAGGATCATTAAAAAAATACAGAAATATCCAGTGTGCTGTCAATCAGTACACATGAGCGTATGATTTCTGTAATCCATACAGTGTGACTCAGAGAAAAAAGAAAATCAAAACATAAATTCATGTTTGGCAAAACTGAAGGAAATGAACAAGCTAGAGCCAAAAGTGTTTAAACACCCTTGGCTCACATGCTAATAGCAAAAGACAGACAATTCTGTGCTAATCTGTTTTTAGTAGCAAGGTCAGAATACTCTGTCATGCCAGCAGTTGGGTTAGCAACTGGGACTCTGCTAACTACAGACAGAATGCTATATATTTGTTGCATCATTTTACATCATGTCAAGTCACAGCATAGGCTTTGTGTTGGGCTTGGACAGCTGAACAATCAGTACCTTCCCACAGCACGGATATCTACTTCTAAAATTACTTCCCATCAGTGTGACGTAGCAGCATTCAAAATTTTAAGTCGATTCATTTAAAAATGAGTTTAAACCAGTCTTACGATACCCTTGTCATTTAAAACAATGGATTAAAATTCAGTCAGATATATATAATGTTAGCATAATTAAAAACACAATAACAATGGCTGTCTTTCATCTGCATGGAAGAGCATTCAGTCTGGTTATAAGGAAAGCTATCTGAGCATGAACAAGACTGTGTGAAAAGATCCGGGAAGGTGAAACACTCGTATTCTTTAAGAAAAGAAGTAAAAAAGGGAGAAAAAAAAAGAAAACGGCACTGAAGCTGAGCTTTGAAGTCCGCGGGGCAGAGCCACACACAATTAAGTTAGAACCCTTGGGGGAAAAAGGTCATTCTTCCTTAAAAGTCTGGGTGGTCAGTGTCTACGGTGCAAATCACATATGCTCTTCGCAGGAATTGCAAGTGCAATACCACCTTGAAGAGGCTGTGAAACATTTCAGTGGGCCTTTTTTACAGCACTTTAGAGGTACTTAAGAGGGGTTAGGGGCCATTGTTGCTCCCACCAGCTTGCTAAAACACGCACTGACATCGGTAAATCTGGACAAATGAAAACGTTTATTTTTTTGTGACCATTGTTGCTAAATTTGTTGGATTTTTTTTAAGCATTTGAAGATGACACTGGATGGTGTTAACGGCTTGTACTTTGGTTTGTTACACCCAGCGATCTGGATGTTAGAAAAGAGACTCAGACTCAGCAATCAATAAAGACAAATGAATTTGACTGAACACTCATATGCCTTCATTTACAAAAAAGTCTTCAGAAAAAAATCTAGCGAAAATACAAGTAACAAATACATAATTTAGTACTTGGGTATGAATTTAACACCTTGAAGTGAGACCATCGCCTAACAGCCATGGTGTTTTATTGGAGGAAGCGTCATATTCATATCCACAGCAGCTCACTGGGTTTTGCAGTCCACGTCTCCATCATTGACACTCTTCATCTTCTTCAGATTTTTTAGCAGATTTTCTTCTAGAGTTAGAATCTCTTTGGGTTTCTTATACTGGGAAAATAAGAAGAAGAGGGGGAAACACCTTCAACTGCCAGTCACCAGAATGAAGAACAATCATAAAAACTGATCATCAGTGCCTGACTTCTGAGCTTGTGCGAGTACAACAAGTAGCTTATTCTCTGTGTCGGATGCTGTGGCTAAATATCAGAACAAGGACATGGAATTAATAAAAGGCAACAAGAACTGATTTTACACATAAATATTAGTTTTACTGTCAATTGTTTCACTGTTAAAGAATCAAGAAGACCACTGCCTTGTAAAAGACGCATGAAAACATACACAATAAGGCCCATGAACACACACACTATTCACATATTAGTCTTATGTACGTTCTTATCCTGGTTCTGGAGAGACTGACTAGTTAAGTTGCACTGTAACGACAGTTCCATGGCACTACTGCACATCTGTGCAACGCCATAAAACCTCACTCTAGCTCTTGCAAGCAGAAATGACATCCTTCACATGCTTAGCGACAAGCTGTTAAACCAATGAGCTCAGATCTGGAAATGCAGCAGCTGGTGGCAGGACTTGTCTGTGAGCTCATCCACAACATCAGGACTTACGCTAATAATTAAAGTGTTGTTGGCATGAGTGAAGGTGAGGGCTGAGCTCTCCAGTGGCAGCTGGCACCTTCCCAGGTCTGGAATGCTGAACTTTTTATAATATCTAAAGCAAAGAAAAAACGTTGAGTGTTATTGACCTTAAATGCTAGCTACATAAAAAAAACACATACAACTCAAATGATATAACAGCAAATTGGGAACTACACAGTCATCCTACAAAAAAGTAATGGAATACATTAGATGAGGCAAAGAAATGCATATAAAACAATGATATAGTTTAATGAGCTTAGCGTCATCTCCCAAAGGAGACATTGGTGTTTGCAAGCCGCTCCTCTAAAGTGATGTCCAACTCAATGTAGACTCAGATCCCTTGACTTGCATAGACGCTGCCTGTTCTTGTATGTCACCACCAACCTTCTTAGCTAAAGGACAGGATGGGCTGAGGCTACTAAGCTAAAAAAGAAAAAAAAACTACATCTAGAAGAAAATCAGGTGATCCATTCGCTTTGACAGGAAGGGGGAAGTGAAATGATTCACTGTCACTTCAAGAAAAACAATCCTCATCTACCAGTCTTTAAAGGGGATTATTCTGAACTTTGCATCCATGATTCTTTGTTGTGGAAATTTAGCCAGGCGACCTCATCACAGCAGCGCACGCTCGTACATATATCACTTCACCACGGCAACCAGGTGTGAACCGGAGTGTCCCATAGTGATGCAAGATGAGGCTACGGGAAAACTATCCAAGGGACAGAAGCGGGAACGCCACAGGCTTCCTGTGCCGACTTGAGGAAGAACAGAGAAATAAAGCCCCCAGAAAGAGAGAGCCAAGCTCGGGGCTAAACGCTGAGATCTGTGCATTTTCACTCAGGGAATGCTTTTCAAAGTGAGAGTTTTCTCATAGGCAGGGGGGATTTGAGGGATTATCGGCTACACCTAAGAAACACACCACAGGAAAGAAAAACACTTTTTTTTCCTGAGTATATTATCATTTATTCCCGTTTTCTCGGGGAAGACGTTGTTGAAGTGGTCTTAGTGAGCGACGGGGCACTTGTCTGTACGCGTCCCCCCGGTTCTCTAATTAAAGGACAGCCTTGGGATAAAGAATGTCGAACATGCCTCCTTTGCACCTGAATAAATCACAACAAATCGGAGACAATTTAAGCTAGTGTGACGGGTGAGGCAGAAGCTATTACTGGAAGTCCTTTTTGGACCCTATACGTGATATTACAAGAACTCAAAATTCCTGTCACGCAATAAAACTATGTTTGTGATCAATATAAGAATGACACATACCTGCTAGTACATTTCATTACCTAACTTTTGTTTACTGTCAGACAACATTTGGAAAAGACAGATTAATGACTGAGGGGATTGCAGTGGAAATCTGCTCTTAAAGGCTTCATTGCGAATGTATTCCCAAGACAAATGCCGGCCAAGCCCTGGAAAACCAAGCTATCATATTGTGCAAGCAAACTGCTAAACAAGTGAAAGACAATCTCAAAAGTCACCTTGGCTGAAACACAGTAAGCTAATAGTTTACAGGGAGAGATTTGCAATGTAACTGCAAGAGATCTGAAGTCCTGTCAAATGCTCAGATAAAATACTAGCAGGTCATGTGATTTATTAACCAGCAATTTCATTCAATCTGTGTTGCCATTTTGTGATAGTTTCGAGAGCACATCCACACACTGCTGTGAGAAAATGGTGAAAAATGCCTGTGCTTTGTGACATTTTTGTTCTTCAGTGTGAAAAGATATCATCATGCTCAGTGCCACTCTTCAGTGTGTGTGTGTGTGTGTGTATATATGTATATATTATATATATATGTATATAGATATCATCATGCTCAGTGCCACTCTTCAGTGTGTGTGTGTGTGTGTATATATTATATATATATATATATATATATGCAATGGAAATGGGTGCAATATATTTTGCTGTACATTCAACTTATACATAGAATCTGCAAATGATCTGTAAATACTCTTGATTACCAAATCTTGTCTGACAGCTGTAACATCTGTCAGACATTAAAACACACAATCAGTCTCTTTCCATTTATGCACTTAAACAGAACCACTGAAAAATCTACCGGACAGCAAAGTGGGCCAAAGTAAAGGTTATATCCCACAGTAATTTGCATTCAGGTATAATACCCACAGATCATTACAGTGAAACAGGGATAACAAATTGCAGCCAGTTCTATTTTTAATGTTGTCTTTCAGAGCAAAATTTACTTATAACTTTTTAGGAAGCTGGTGATTTCTGTGGTTATTATGAAAAGCAAGAATGAATAAGCTCAAAGTAGCAACCAGCCAAAGTGTTTTAATGCAGCAGTCGAACGAGTCGCCTTTTAGAGACTAGCCACAGGATGAAACACCCACACCAAACAAATTTGTTACGGGTCAAGTCAATGGTCTGTTTTTGAAGAATGACGTAAGAATCTTTTTGCCAACAGCGCCATCTAAGGGAGTGTGTGTGGACATGCATGTTTATGCAAGAGCACAAAAAATGCTGAAAGTGTAACTGGAAATGCCATCCTGGCCACAGCCTGCTTTTAAAGCCATGACTGTTTTTGGACATTCCAAATATATAAGGAGCAATGTTTGTTCACAGGCCGCTAAATGCTCAGACGCTTTTGCCATATAAATGTATATAAAAGCAAATGGCGAATAACAATTGTTTAACATGTATCATCTTTGTTTTTTGGAAAACAAGGTAGAAATGCATATTCTGTAAATTTGCATATCCATCCATAAATAAAATAAATTATTTGTATAAATATCAAAATGTTACTTTTTGTTTGTTGTTCGAATGATGCAGCAGTGCTCCTCTGGATCAACCGAAAGACTGTACACCTCTTTGGGGTAGGGAAGGTTCCGGACTCGCCACTGAAAGCACGTTTTGGTGTCTTTACGCATAAACACCGGCTGTAAAAAAAATAGACAAAATGAAAGTCCAAAGATGATTCAACAGAATGACAATTTTTATTGACTGAAAGGACTATTAACTACATCATGTCAGGGTTAGTGTGTTTGACTCAATATAGAGTGGATGCAGGGCCAGACCTGGGTGTTGTGGTTGCCATAGGAGGCATTTTCAGTAGTGTGGGATATCCAGCTCTTAGCTAGCTGGCATGTGTTTCACAGAAAAAGTAATGAAATGTTAAATGTTACAGAATGCACCCAGAAGTATTTCTTCTGTTTTCCTCTCACCCTTTAGCACCCCCTGATCAAACAGTGTCCTAGACAATCACCTATGCTGGGGGGGGGCAATCTTATCCAGAAAGGGCCGCTGTGTATGCGGGTTTTCGTTTCAACTCCCTAATTAGATTACTAATTAGAGGACTGACTGGCTGAAGAGTCCTCACACCTGGGTTTGAACAGCTGACCT
>JAODKF010000047.1:6174216-6186890 GCA_026779585.1 Mormyrus proboscirostris
AGCAGGGGGCAGCTAATTCAGCGCCCGGGGAGCAGTGCTTGAGGATGGTACCTTGCTCAGGGTACCTCAGTGGTGACTTGCTGGTGGGGGATTTGAACCTGCAATATTTCGATTACAAGTGCGCTTCCTTAACCATCAAGCCATCAGCTGCCCAAAAACTACAGGGAACAGACACGTCAACTAGATGGTTGAAGCAAAACCTTGGTCTGGATTTTCACTTTTTGGACCTGAACTATCCACCTCTGGTTGTAATTTATCGGTGTCTGACCTACATTTGAACAATTTTCCTTTATCAGTTGATGCTCCAGCACAGCCTCTGTGGAGAGGAAGGATTCCCCCACTTCCATCTCCCACGGCCCTTGAGCTCCCAGTTTACTCTTCATGCGCCACTTTCGTACTTAGAAAAATCGTGAAATGTGTTTAAAGTCAAAACCATGTACATGGCAAACCTGAAAGCTGCATGCAGCTAGAATTCAATCACAACCACATGAACCAGAACCTACCAAGAAGTTCATCCGTTTTCATGTCATACTCTTCTGCCATTTCTTTCCCATCGGAAAACAGGTAGTGCACTTTGCGCTTCCCTGAAAATCCATACAATCTAGTCAAATTATTCACACATCGTACACTTGGCAAGAACCTTTGTAGTCTAATGTATAAGACGTGTCAGCTTTTAAGGCATCAAACAACTAAACGCATAACCAGCTGCAGCATTTCAACGAAACAATTCCGAAGTGTGCCAACTAACGTTCATTTGGCCTGACGAAGCAGTCGATATTACCTCATTTTCAGGAGAAATACACATACACAAAACACGCTACCTGTATTCTTCACAAGCATACCGTTAAAATCATAATACAATTAACCAATTCAGCTTAACTATTTTTCCGCAACGCTTATATATTAATAGAACACATCTTCTTTATATTCATTACCAACATTATATATTTGACTTACTAACCATCGTGAACTAGAACAGTTTTTCTCGAAGATTTTAAAAGGTCTACCCAACTCTGCGCTGCCATGTTTGTAACCCAGGCAACTGGATGCAACAGAAACGGAATGGTAATTGGATCTCAAATAAACTAACTTAAAGCGTCGATTGTTAACCATTCAATAAACCCTTACGAAATACCGCATTCAAAATTTCACTACGTGCTGTAATTTCAGAAGTGCTATGTGCAGTTAGTTTCCATCGTGTTGATGTAGACCCGGAAATACACGATGCCAATCCGGAATTACACGATGTAGACCCGGAAGTATTTTTGCGTTTGAAACCGTGCCGAGTAGGTGATCACGCGCTTGACGCGCAAGCACCTTGAATGTATTGTAGTGTTAGTCAACAGAAAAATTAAACGAATGAGTTTCATCGTAATGCTGTAATTTTCTGCTCATCTTCTCAGTCTTTGCATAATATATTTCATGTGAGACGTCAGATTCAGGTCCCAGTAGGAGAGCGGATGATACCTGGAAATGAATATCTAATAATATTAGGGGAGACGTTAGATTTATACTGTATCAGTGTGGATCAATATAATAACTTATTATGGATTCATTGTATAATGAAATTCTTTAGCTTTCTGTCCAGTAAAATGTCTTTTTCGTAGTTCGGGATCTAAGTCTCCGATGGAAATGGAACTTCATGGAATTTTTAAAGCCTTTCCAAAAATCAAAAGGCAGAGTACCCTGGAAAGGGAAGCGGCACCTCCCAACAAAAAGAAAGTACCGGAGACAGTAACTGGTAAATAATCACTCGCCGATATCACCATCATCGTTATTTTCTTAAAATAGTTTGCATTTCAAATTGGGGGTTTGGGTACAGCTCCAAATGTTTACATGCAATGAAATGAACAACAATCATTTAGTTCAATACTTTTGTGATATTCTGCATAACATCGTGTGTCTCACGATTGCTTTTTTGCATTTTCTTCAGGTAATTTCCTTAGTGGTGTGAAAATACACGTACTATCGGCTGGTATTGGCAGTGCTCGGTGTAACATATTTGAGAAACAAATCGCCCAAAACGGGGGACTATTTCAGCGCACCTTATGCCCCACCGTCACCCATGTTATTGTGGACGACTCGGTGGACCGTGACCGTGCTTTACGGTTGCTCAAGATGGATCGGCTTCCTTTGTCGATTCAGCTGGTGAAGAGTTCGTGGCTGAGTCAGTGCATCAGTGAGAAGAAATTAATTGACACTGTAAACTACAGCCTGTCCATACCTGATAGGTACTAAAAGATACCATCTTTTTTCTCTAATGACTAGTTACTTGTTTTGTTTATTGCATTCAATACAATCCAAATAGAACATTCAAGAGCAAGACATTGAAAAGTTTGTGTCAAACTGATAGATTGTTTTGAGAGTACATAACTTGATCCTGGAAACCTAAACTGTAGAACAAATGATAGTTACTCAAACCATGAAACTGCAGTTAGGACTAAATATTATGGTTCTGGATGTCATTGCTTGAGGTGAATATATTACCGAGAATATAGAGATGAAGGAAAACGTAAATTCTAGTTATGATGTTTAAATTCTCCTTCTTTTGATTAATTGTGCATTTTGAAGATACCTGGAGACTGAGAAAACAGAAGATGATTCATACAGTGGTGCTTCGTGCAGTGCAGTCTCAGAGATTCTTGTTCCTGCTGAATCGAATGAAGATGATGCATCAGAGCAGGTAGGACAGAAGCCATCTCAGCGGCGTCCATAAAAAATTCCAATATGGCCGAGAAAGTGATGTTATAAAATGGATTCACAGTAGTTGATGTTAATTTTTAATAATCTGTGTTAAATATACAGTTTTAATTTCTGCTGTGACAGAAGTGCAGCTTTGGAGTACACAACATTCTTGTAAAGTCACATTTTAATATATCGTATGTATTTTGACTTTTTTAAGGTGTCTGAAAGAGCTGATGAGCACAGGGAGGAGGATGGCGTCTCGCAAAATGATCTCGATGCTCTCATTAATGGGCTCAACCCCGTGGGCGAGACGTCAAGCCTGGGAGGAAAACCCGTCTCAGAAAAGTGGGTCTGCGCTCAGTCCTCCATTGCCAAGATTCAAAATCACAACCAGCACATCACAGATAAGCTGGAAGTTCTAGCCAAGGCGTACACACACCAGGGCGATAAATGGAGAGCGCTGGGTTACTCAAAGGCCATAAATGCTCTAAAGAGCTACCACAAGTCCATCGATTCATATGAGGTAAGTCATTAGTCTCTTAGAGTAGTTTGCACAATATATCCAAAGAAGTTAAATAAGCAGCCTTTTGAGCTTTTTATAGGGCTGGGAGATACAATGATAATTATCACAATATTTTCCTTAATACCGATAAAACAAATTCTTGATATAACGTTGATGTTAGACCCACCATGTCGCCAGCGACACATTTTGCATCACATTGAAATGACATCACTTTCTCTGTGACTGCTTGTCATGACCGGCAATGGAGTACAAGTGCCGACAGAGCCATAAAAATACAAATGGGAGATATTTTGAACAAATAAGAGAATAGAATAGGGCAGGCAGATAACTTACTCAACAAATAACTTACTCAAGTTCTGTCTCAGATTTCCAAAATGTGAAATGCTGCTTGGCAAATGTTTGTCAGGTTCTGATGATACAGAATAGTTTAAAACCACAATTAATCATCTTGTTTCTTCAACTTCCATTCAGGAGCAAACATCAGCCATCAAACTGAACACAAGTAACGGTTTGGCATTTATCATGATAATTATTAATATCAACAGTTTTGAGAATTTTTATGGTGGTAGCATTTTTAGCCGTATCACCCAGCCCTAGTTCAGCATGGAATCAACATATTTGACAGGTAGCAATTACCATTTTTCTGCAAGAAATTTTGACATTTCAGTTTGAATCCAGTTATATGATTTTCTTTGGTCAATTTTCAAATAGTCTGGTGGTCAAGAGGACCGTGAAAAATAGGTTAGTCCGTCCTAACCTTCCTTGGACATTCAGTTAAAAACATACAATTTAATTTACTGAAGGTTTCTCTTCCTGTAAATGCTTATACTCTCAGCAGGAAAGAGATTCTGTTATTCCCTACTGGATGGTTATGTTATATCAAGGTATTTCTTTTCATGGAATAAAGTGTGCACCCTAGTATTATATTACTGTTGGAAAGTTTCTGTTAGGAGCAGGCTTTCAAAGATCTAGAGTCCCGTAGGTTTTACTACTAATGTACTTATCTGTTCATCATGACTGTGCTGAGGAATGGTGCTTTCTTTGATATAGTACACGCTGTATTGCGAAAGTTATACCCACATGCCTACTTTTCTCCTGTCTCTCTGGACTCTTATGGTGCTCGCTGTAGCTTCTCAATGACAGGCCGGTTTCTTGTGTGTCTCAAGATCACATTACGTAGCAGTTCACTTGTGAAGGTCTGACAGTTTCTTCAGCTTGTCAGCGTTAGGCGCATGAGGTCTTCCATGGACTGCATGTTGACTTTTTCTAAGAAGTGCTGTAATCATTTGTAATCGATCATGCACCTTGATTTGTTGATTTAAATGGCATAATGGAAAGGTCATTTTTCTATTCGAAGGAGGCGTGTAAGATCACAGGCATTGGAAAGCGTATGGCTGACAAAATCCAAGAGATTATGGAGAGTGGACACCTTCGAAAACTGGACTACATTGGACAGGATGTTCCTGTACTAGAACTCTTTAGCAATATCTGGGGGGCTGGGACAAAAACTGCGAAACTCTGGTACCAGCAGGTTAGAAACCCTTTAATAGATTTTTTTGTTATTAATGTGTCTCACTGATATTTTCATTTCATTCCTTAGTTAATAGAAAACCTCTGACAGCTGTAAACTGAAAACAAGAGTTTTTTTGTTTTTGTTTGTTGTGACTTAAGGGATTTCGCACCTTGGAGGATATCAGTACCAAGGCTCAGCTCAATTCCCAGCAGAAAATTGGACTCAAGCACTACGATGATTTTCTGGATCGCATGCCAAGAGAGGAGGCCACTGCTATTGAGAAAACTGTAATGTTATTTTTTTCTCTCATAGTCACTGTTTTTGTTGTTTATGTATCACATACAACCTAGAATGAAAATATATGTGACTTTTTTCAGATGTCATATATGACCTGTTGTGAAGGTAGATGGATAAAAGGTAGAAGGTAGATGGATATTTCTAGATTGCAATGCATAAAAATATCTATATACACCTTTAAGTAACAGTAGGAAATTCAGCAACTCCCAATCTTTGCCAGATCATCTTCAGATATAAAAGAATACAGGGTGGAAATATAAAAATGGTAGGTAACTGCCTATATGGTCAAAAGAGGGCATGAAGATGGGAAATTTTGAAAATAGAGCACATTTCAAAAACTGACACTCCTCTAACAGTAATGCAATCACTTACAGACCCTTGTAGGAGGAAAAGTACATAGGATATGATCTGATTATATTTTTGCATTCTACAGAAATAGTTGGGCCCTAGTCATGAAGTTGTAAAGCTGTACATGCAATTTCAAAGGAGCTATGAATGTTGGAAATTGAACCAAAAGGCTCATTTGGCAAAACGCATAAAATTAATTTTAAAGGGCTGTAGTTTCAGAACTAATTGAGATACAGACCTAAAATTTGGGTTTGGTATAGGAGCACCTGTGCGCTTTTTCAGGCTAATCTGAGTGGGTCACCTGTGACCCGCTGGGTGGTTTGGCATGGAATGACCCATCAATGTAATGCATAAAGATTGCTACACGTGTATATACACCTAACCATCATATGAAAGTGACATGCAGAGAAGCTTTTTCTTCCTTTTGTTCTTTGATACTGAAGGATTAGTTTTCAGTTAATTGTTTCTCCTGCAGAGTAGCTGATTAGCTTGTGGCCTTTGAGCTTTTAAACTTGGCTGTATGAAGCCACTGACTTTTCTGCATGTGCCAGGAAATATGCCATGTTTTAAAGGTGCTTTAGTATTTGTATAAACATGGTGGTGGAGGTAAAGTGTATTTTCCCATGCACTGCTTCTCTTGTTAGCTATAATCCGCAAAGAATCGAGCCACAAATTAGCATTAGAATGGAGGGGGGGGGCAGGCTTTGGATTTACCATATTATGGAGACTAAATTTCCCCACAATGGGGTAAAACTGGTTACTTTTTAATCTTAGTCCCCACAGTATAAACCTCAGTTTTATATAAATCTGTGAATGCGCAAAAAAAAAAAAACTAAAGTAGCCAAAAGTCTTGTACTTTGGTTACTTATAGTTAAGGTTAGGCCTGGTGGGGGTTAAGGCTGCCATTGTTGGGATTAGGGGTTATGTACATAGAAATTAGTGGATACTCCACATAAAGATATCAGTATCTAATGTGTGTGTGCGCGCATGTGTATACGCAGGTGAGAGATGCAGCTCATTGCCTGAACCCTGGACTCCTAGCAGTGGCGTGTGGCTCTTACCGCAGAGGAAAGTCCACCTGCGGAGATGTAGATGTTCTCATCACTCATCCGGATGGAAAATCTCATAGGAACGTCTTCTGTCAAATACTACAGAACCTCCACCAAAGTGGTAGGGCACACTCTCCTTGTGTGGAAGCCTTCTGGAATCTCCTCAAGGGGCAGATTTCATGAGCCATCATTGTCCTTTGTGGATGCAGGGTTTCTAACCGACGATCTAGTCAGCCACGAAGAGAACGGAGAACAGAAGAAGTACATGGGGGTGTGCTGTCTGCCGGGCCCCGGCCAGCGCCATCGCAGGCTCGACATCATCGTGGTGCCCTTTGCAGAGTTTGCGTGCTCCCTGCTCTACTTTACTGGATCCGCTCACTTCAACCGCTCCATGAGAGCTCTGGCCAAGACCAAGAAAATGAGCCTGTCAGAGCACTCCCTGAACCGGGGCGTGATGCGCCAGGGCAGCCTGAAGGTGTGTGCAGGAATCCCGCTGTCCACACCCACCGAAAGGGACGTCTTCACATATCTCGGCATTCCCTACAGGGAGCCCCAGGAGAGGGACTGGTGACAGAGTACTGCACTCATGAACCTGCCCGACGGCCTAGTGGTTGTTTACGGGTAACGGGTAATTTGGCATGCTCTAAAATATGGTGTTTCCCCACCCTTTGATATCTGTGGACTGGTGTAGGTTGTGCAAAAATTTCAAGGACCGGTAAAACTTGTCAGCTTGGGGGTGTGTGGCGGTGGTATGCTGATGGTCGGACCTAATGGGTCGCAAGAAGGGTAGGGCTTGAAAATTCATAGCATTTTGCAGCCGGGTGGAGTAGTAGGGGTGGACCAGTCCCGGATAGGGGGTTGGAAACCCCCACTCTAAAAGAACTGCTCTTCAGTGATAAACTACTGTACTGATAGAAGTAAATCTACCTATAAATTTAATTGTAGTTTCAAGATGAAGAATTATCATGTGGGTTGTGTCATATCAAACTTGATTTGACCTTTTAATATGAGAAATAAATTCAATGAGAATGATAAAAGATTTTAGCAGAATTTGGTGACACTTGTGGGAACTT
The DNA here is from genome assembly GCA_026779585.1 of Mormyrus proboscirostris. Taxonomy (NCBI): domain Eukaryota; kingdom Metazoa; phylum Chordata; class Actinopteri; order Osteoglossiformes; family Mormyridae; genus Mormyrus; species Mormyrus proboscirostris. The sequence continues at coordinate 6,181,705 of JAODKF010000047.1, forward strand.
CTTACAGTTCATAAATGATCAGAATGTTTTTTAAAAAGAACATGAATGTCTACACATTAATAAACAGTACTTAAAATGTGGCTTTGGCTTCTTGAGATTTAATTAAAAAATGAAAATGACAACTGTAAAATTAAAAATATAGCTTGTATTTGTCTTGTATTGAGACAATATCATGGTTTTTACATAATAGCCTTTACATATGTAATTATGCTTCCCTGGTGTAAGTGGATTGAAGGGTCCAACAGTGATAACACGCTGCCAACCACGGGATTCAAACCAACACCCTTCCGATCACAACATCATATCCACCATGCTAAACTTGTCCATTTACTTCATCACAAAATTGTTTGATGCAAAATATGTCTAACAGTATTATTTAAACATCTACACTTGTGGGAACTGCTTATCAGTTTTTTGTATTACATTTTTAAATAGGTCTATGTTCACTTCTAAAACAAAAGTAATAGGCATGGGATCGCACTCAGGAATAAAACATTTGAAAATAATATTTTCCTTGTATGTTACAAACCTGATAAACCTCGGCATGAATACGCCGGAATGAATCGCAGACACGGTGATACGGTTACGTAAAAAGATCAAGATCAATGACAGCCACACCGTAAGGTCAGCGCAGTGCATGTCACGTTGTGTCCCAGCGAGTAGCACGGCCTTCCTTCGCGCTCCTCAAAGCCACACCCGGGAGAAGAGACCCCGAGTGACAGGCAGGCCACGAGCCGCTGCTACATGACACTCATTCCAGCCAATGGCAGCTGCGCATGGGAAATGCCCCTCTGGAATACAACCAATCATGAGGCAAATGGGCGGGTCCAGGTCTGGGTCCTTAATTAGTTATGTAGCTCGGGGGTCTGACGTGATTACCAGGGCTAAAGGGAAGTTGTTTCTTCACAGTATATATATATTTCTTTTTTGAGTTTGTGCTGTACATGTGTTGACAGCGAGGTGTTAGTCTGGCTCGCAACATGGGCATGTTTTTGCTCCAAATCGTTTCCGTTAGCTCCACCGCGACGGCAATCGAGGAGGTAAGAACTTTACTCTGCTACATGGCTACTTAGCGCAGCCACTCGCTAATAATAAAGTGATCCCCGAAACCCGGACCTGCCGGCCGGTCGGCTTGCTCGGGCCTACCGGTAACTATGCTGGCTGAAGGAGATTGTTAGCCGGCTGTCTGAACCGTACTATTTAAAGTTAGGGGATTCGTTCGGCGACGCGGCCAGGCAGCCTGCTAGCCGCGGCTAGGTCCGTATCGCTTTGCTGACGGCCACCGCTTTTGCCTCCAGTGTTCGGTGCCTGACGCCCGAAGAGAGTGCCAGCTTGTGGGGAAACCGTGGCCTTTTTAGGGTTTCCTATAATACTAAGTTGTTAGTTGGTTAAATGGTTGGTTAAGTTTCCACTTTTGACCTGTCTTCCCCTGTTGGGAATTGCCTTCTTTGAGAAACTACATGCCTAGTAACAGTTAAAAAAACTGTCCGTTTTTTAATATGCGGAGATTTGGTCAAATCTTACTAGCAAACTAGAAGAGCTAACATTTTTATTGACGAATTACATATTTTCTTATATGTGTTTTTAATATCACTGACGTCTGCCAAGGCCTTAAATGCTGTCACAATGTTCCGTCCCTTACTCGGGAATCGGGTAGCCAATCTACATTCTTGTTTTTAATGAGTTATGCAAGACAAATAGATGATGTGTAGGTGTTTGACATGGTCGCGCGCTGCGTTAAATACAGTTAATTAAAACAACAGGAAGCAAAGTCCAGATGTTGCATTTCATGTGATTACATGAGAAAACTTGACAGGTTCCTGAAAGCGACACGTAGAGCTGCGTGTTCTCTTGGCAGGACATGAAGTTCTGTGTAATGATCACACGGTGCACATTTCTCTCTCATAATCCTCTTATCATCAGTTCACGTTGTATTAGGTATATCTAGTTGTGTTCTGACCGATGTTACCTTTTTTAGTGGTAAATTTCAAGTGCCAGTTCTTAGGATCCACCTGAGCTTACTCTCTGAGCAATTTGCCAGAAGTCCAAAGTCCATTTCTGGATATAAGTATTAGTATTTCTGTAGTCTTATACTTGTAAATGATTGATTTGTTTATTACTGTGAACATTACTTGATTGATAAATTTTGCTTATCAGGATTTAAAATTTTATTTAAAGCTGTGTATTCATAGGGAAATTTAATTTGGTCTTGTAATCTGTATATTTGCAATGGTCCAGTAGTCCCCCCCCCCCCCACGCCACTAGCCAATAATAACTGTATAAATAGGTTTACACCGCACAGGATGGTTAACAAAAAAATCTCACGCCTATTGCTGCACCACTTGTTCCCAAAACTGGGGTTGATACTTTGACTTCTAGGTCTAAATTTGACATAGGAAATAAACATTTATATTCATCCCCCAAGTTCAAAACATGAGTCAGTGGAAAATGGCAAAAGTGCGGAGCTCTGTTCACTTTCATGGGAAATACTATTGTATATAGCTCGCCTGAAATTACACAAAAAAGAAATATAGAAATAAACCTCATCATGTATTATGTGTTTATGGACTTAAGGGATTCACTCGTTTTAGTAACTGCTCACTTTTTAAAAAAAAATTATATAAAATGTTCAAATTATATTAATCCTAGAGTTCATTGACTTTCTTTATTATTATTTTTGCATGTTTCCTAATTGTGATACTTAATACTTATTATGTGGAACTAATGATTGTGTCATTCTGTGAATCATTGTGAGCATTATTGTTGTTAAAATGTAATTTCAAGTCTACACCATATTTGATTCTGGGGTAATTTGAACGTGCCCTTAAATTTGATACAGCAAGTCTAATGACCACATTTCACCATGCTGTGCCTATTTGGTTTTGAAAGCTAAATGTAATGTATGCTTAAACAGGCCTGCTTGCTGTTTTCTTTTGATTTGATTTGATTTTTTCCAAACATGTGAAAGAAAATTGCCATTTTTTAAGAGTAATATAATATAGCACTGTTTACTCAATAGTACTAAGTGTCTGTCAGTTTGCTGACCTCGAGGGGGTGATGTTAGTGATGTTGTGTGGTTGTTCCTCTGGATTATGCAGAATCTTACATGTTCACAGCAGTGCTTTGGGAAAAAACAAATTGAAATGTGTCAGCCTGTCAGTTTCCTAAGTTGGGGTATAATGTGATATGTGTGTGTTTTCAAAAGGAACTGCTTCTTTTTCAGAACAAATTATACTGCAATGGAGTAAACAATCAGAGCTACACGTGTGAGTCGGGACACTGCTGTGGACAGTCTCAGTGCTGCAGTTACTACTACGAGCTCTGGTGTAAGTTCACTCCCTCCCATGTTCTCTGCTGGATTGCAGCTACCTGCCGCATGGTCTCTTCAAGAAGGAAGGGTGGGATGTTCCCTGTTAAACTGACAGCTTTTATCTGACCAGCCCCTGGTTGTAGGAACAGCTCATTGCCCATGAGTAGTGATTTTTGGACAGGTTACATTTTCTGAGTGAGCTCTTCTGATGCAGCTACCAACAAAACGAATGCAGTTGTTCTCTATAATCTTCTACTTAAATGTCTCATTTAAAATTTGTTCACAAAACACTTAAACCATAGTATTAGATATGCTCAATGGAATATGATTGCTTATATTGTCAGTTTGTTCATTAAGTTATAATTGGAATGTTGAAATGTAATAGTAACAATAGAATATGTAAATGTTCACCTGAGCATATTGTTTTGTGTACGCTGTATCTAGCATTGTAATCCTTTGTGGTGCGGGAAGGTGACTCTCCTCACCAACCAGCAAAGTGGCTGACCAGAGACACGGCACACAATGTTCCACCTCCAGCTTGAACGGGTTGTTAAGTTTGATGAATGGGGTTTTGCTCAGAGCACACAAACAGATTATTAACTTTTATAATTGTACTAGTCTTTCTGTGTGGTAGCAATCTTAAATGATAGAATCAGATAGTCAGCGGAAAGTTTTAATTTTGGAGGATTTATTGTATAAAGAAAGCATGCACTTTTTGGAGTCGCCACCCGCCTCCCCGCAGACCCGCGTCGTGTGGGCCGCACCTCGCCTTTGCCGACGGCTGTCATCCGTCCGCTAGGGTTCTGGCTGGTGTGGGCCGTGATCTTCATCCTGAGCTGCTGCTGCATTTGCCACCACCGACGCACAAAGCACAGGCTGCAGCAGCAGCAGCGGCAGCACGAGATCAACCTCATCGCTTACCGGGAAGCTCACAATTACCCTTCTCTTCCCTTCTATTTCAGTGAGTCTCCGCCTGCTCCCACATAGCCCTGCATTTTAAACTAAGTTCTTCATACCCAGTGTTTCCCCCACCATTATATTAGGGGGGCGTCCCACCCCCCCCAACGGCACCTCCCGCACCCCCTTGAAGGTCAAGTTAATTTCATTTAATTTTATTTTCTATATACTGTAGCGCCAGATCACAACAGAACTCATTCAAGGTTATCTTTCCTATAGAACAGGTCTATACATTGTCCTTTTATTAAACAAACAAAATAGCCTCATGTTATTTACACAGCAGCTTGTCATTTTTGTCTTTACACGGTCACGCGTTTACAATTCTCCTCTGCTCTCTGCATCGCGCATGGTGGAGTTCCGCCCCGATGCGCGCGCACACACAGGTGAGCACAATCCCACCAGCGGACAGAGAGCGCACGTCGGAAAATATGTCGCATCAACCATCCGGTCAGCAGTGTAAACTGCGAGAGAGACTTCTCAACCATGAACAGAGTAATGAATACGTTTCACAATGGGATTTTCTGATTTAAACTATCACTATTTTAAGCTATCAGCTATCACTTTTAAAGCCTAACAGTTAATGCAGTTGCAGGTAAAGACAAACATCCGCAATAGGCTGCAAGGAGACCATCTTGCAGCCTGCATGCAGATCTCAATAAATGGGCCAGATGTTTCTGACTTCCTATATCAAGAGGCTCTAGAAATGTTCTTGCAGAAGCCCAGAAAGATACACTGCAGTGATAAAAGCTGCACACTTTGTGGATAATTGTCATAAAAAGAAATGTTAAGATGTTTGGTTCAGTTATTATATTGACTGCTGTCATTAAAAGAAACTCATGATCTCTCTTTCATAACATTACACCTTGCCCGAAAAGGAGTAGGTAGAAGTATGAACTTATTTAGTCCTGTCCCATTCATA
>JAODKF010000047.1:6223160-6239725 GCA_026779585.1 Mormyrus proboscirostris
GAATTACAGACAGGTAAAAACACAAGCAAGGGCACAAGGAACAAAACCACCAGATATAAGTACTAGAAAAACTCAAAACACAAAAACAGAGGAGGCAGGATTCGAACACAGGACAAGGATCACAAGTAACCGCATGCTCAATGCATTGAGCCATGTGGCCAAACAGGTAACCAGGGCGAACAAAGACTAACATGACGAATGGGATGACCAGCGACTCCTGCTGGCCAAACGGGGAAGGGACACAGTGGGACAACAGGGGCTGACCCTGACATATATAATATAATATAGCTTTTCAGGTAGCTGGAAATATTTTAAAGGAAATCGTAAACTGCGTTTTTCACATGAAATATTCCAGCAATGGCTGTTTTCCCTGGTGGAACAGGGTAGCCATTTTCTTAATAGCAGTTAAGCTTGTTTGGCAATGTCTGTCCTCAAAATTCCACTAATGTTCCTGGATGGGTCTGATCTTCCAAACCTCTGGAGATGTGTGGGTCTTGTACAGCTAAAAAAATGCCCTTTAATAAACTGAAATCATACTTGTGGTGCAGTCCTGGATCCAACTGCTGACATTCCCAGTGATTCTAAGCTGGTAGAGGTACCACCCTCCATTATCGTGAGTGTCCTGTATTGTAACTGTCACTCTAGTGCATCGTGATCTATACCAGAACTGAGAGAACTGTTACAGTAAGATAAAGCCAAACATGACTATTGGGAAAACAATGCATTCAGCATTGATAGACATTTCTGTAGATTTTATTACATTTTTGTGCCAAAGTAGGTATTTATGTATGTATATGTGATGCTCATACATTCACACATATTGTATGTTATGCTTAAAATGACAGGTTTTCTTCTAATTTTTCATTCTTTTGTTTGTTTAATTCTTATTTATTTTAATGAGGTTCTCCTGTGGTGTGTGGAGTAGCCATGGAAGTTAAAGTAATAGTGCAATTAAATTATTTGAGGTCTTCGTTCATGGGAGTTTTACTTGCACAAAAACGTTCTGAGGGCAGAAGAAATAATGATTGGTTCAGAGAGAAGACCAGTCAGATTGGGTCCAAGCAAGTAGAGGTGGCTGGATCAATCAGTCAGATGTCTTGGTGCAGCCTCCTCTAGTTGCTTGGACCCACTTCCTCCGCAGTTTTATTGGCTCTCTCTTTAAACCAGTCAGATGTCTTGGTGCAGCCTCCTCCAGTTGCTTGGACCCACTTCCTCCGCAGTCTGATTGGCTCTCTCTTTAAACCAGTCAGATGTCTTGGTGCAGCCTCCTCTAGTTGCTTGGACCCACCTCCTCCGCAGTATGATTGGCTCTCTCTTTAAACCAGTCAGATGTCTTGGTGCAGCCTCCTCTAGTTGCTTGGACCCACCTCCTCCGCAGTATGATTGGCTCTCTCTTTAAACCAATCAGATGTCTTGGTCCAGCCTCCTCTAGTTGCTTGGACCCACCTCCTCCACAGTTTGATTGGCTCTCTCTTTAAACCAGTAATTTTTCCTGCTGCCCTCAGAATATTTTTGTGTAAGTAAAACTCCCAGGAGCGTTATTTTCTACTTACTGAAGGTTACTTTATACTTATGTTTGTATGTGTTTTAACCAGTGAAAGAAGTGTGATTTTATGTAGGAAAAAAATGTTAGTATGACAGCTAAAAGTTGTTTTGGTTAGGAACGAACTGAGATGAGAAATGACAATATTTATTATTTTTACAGGTATTTACTGTGATAAGCGCATGTGAGGCCAGTTAGCTTGAAGGTATTGATGAAACAAATGGGTCAGGCGCCTTTAAGCCGACTGGTAAGTACAGTGTAGCATGCATGGTGATAGAAAACAGCCTGTGTGCTGTGAGAGTGGGCGCGTGCGAGTCCTCTGTGATGCTCACATTAATCCGGAGGGTACAGGGAATCCCCCTTAAAGGAGAAATGCACCTGCCTTGTTTTGCATGCAATACTGCGTCAAAATCAGTCAGTAATGTATTTGGATGTTTTGAGATTTTGCCTGCGGTGGGGGCAGTGTAGTGCTACAGTAAGTGGCACCATACTGGAAACGCAGCGGGAGTATCTGGTGTGGGACTCCCATTCAAACACAGCAGGACTCCTCACAGCAAACTGGCATAACCCACTGCGCTTACAGTAGCAGTTTAATTTAATTTTACAGTGCCAAATTCCCTGAGGTATATTCATCCCTTTTAATGATTATTTCAGTGTTACTCCTGTTATTGTAATTGTGTTCTTGTTTATTACTGCTATTATCTAGTGGCATAACAGTGCTACACTGAGGCACATGTATCCAGCAGCAGTGTGTTTCAATTTGTAATTAAACTTTTACTATAGCCCTGGCTACAGGCCAAAGCAGTGCACAAAATCCTGCTCCCCTTAAGCTCGATTTCTGTATGAGTTATTATTAGCTGATTATGCTTATCTTCCAGATAGAGCAGTACTCATTCTTTCAGATGAATATGGCATAAGGACACGAGCACATGATTAATTATGAGGCCTGGCAAAACGTCAAGGTCAAATCAGTACTTCAGGATGGTCAGTGTTGCGTAATGCATGATTTACTTCTGTGGTATGTCGCTCGTCAAAACAAAAACATTTTACATAATAAACAGTTCATATTCAGCACTAATGGTACTAAAATGATTATAGTGAAATGATTACAGTGCAGGAATAAATAATTTTGGAGAAAAAGGAGCAATCTGACTGTAAAAGATTATGGGTGGATGTAAATTTTTGAACTGCCCAAAAGATATATAGAGCTTTTTTGCATAAGGCCTCTGGCTAATGCACATCAGTTCCAGTATAGCTATGTGTGTTGAAAGTGTAGTGAAGCAGAGAGTTTGCATTTTAGTCAGTGGAATCATACTTGTTTACTATGCTAGTTTAGTGGGGCATTTTTCATTTTGTGGTGTAAAATATTACGTTTTAACACACTGTTTTAAATATTTATAGTAGAATATTGTGAAACTTCTTGCAGGCCCATCTCCCATTCACGATTCCAAATAATGCAAACAAGCATTATAAGAGGCTGGTGAAGTAGTGAATTATTTAGTGTTTGATGGTGACAGCTTAAGAGGGATCTCTGTGACTGCTGGCTGTCATTCTTAGCAATGTACATAAAACCTGTCAAAAACGACACTGCTGCCTGTTTTCTGGCATTTATTTTTCTACATGGCTTTGAATGTTTCAGTCTTGGGCTACATGATGAAATTATCACCGGGAGCATTTTACTTACTGATTTAAAGGGCGAATATCTAAAACAAGAGACTTTAAAGCGTGTAATGTTTATTGTAATGGGAACAGTTTTGGAATGGCAAGGTGATATAATAATATACACATTTAAAGTATTCTGGTCAGTAAACATGCAGAAAAGCAGTAATGTCATTAAACTGTAACATACTAGCTCTCACTGGGCTGGAAGCTTGAAGCAGAACCATCACTTTATTTGAAACTTGATAATCATCACTCAGATTTTCCTGCATACCAGAGATTTGCATCTTCATAAGTGAAGTTACTTGTCTTAAAATCAATAGTGTTGTGTATTTGGAATGTAAACTTCAGTGGAATAAATTAAGTTTAAATGTAATGGAATCTGCTTAATGTGATCACGTCTGTCTAGGTGAAACTGATCACTATAAGCGGATGATCATGGTAACCGTTTTTTTCCCTTTTTCTTTACGTCTCAGGCAGAATACTATTGATATTTGTGTATTTATTACATGAATGTAAGGTAATAGAACGGACAGCGTCGCTATTTAAAGAATTTTATTGACTCTTTTATTTTATTTTTAATTTTAATTTAATTTAATTTAATTTAATTTAATTTTATTGTCTTTCAAAATACAGTATAGCTGTTTCAAACGCTTTTCAGATTACACTCCTGTAGAAATTAAATTATTGAACTATGTATAATTCAAATACGCTATAATACTGTAATGCTGACAGCATCTGCATGTCCCAGCATGCCTCGCGAGCGCATGTATACATTCCCGTGTATGTCTTGTCTATAGCCCCCGTTTGTATTTTTTTAGTTTAGGTTCATGTTGTGCTGTATATCTGTTTGCTGCTTGTGCCTTAAACTGTGGTTGTACTCGGTTCTTGCTCGATCCTCACGTGTCTTAGCCGTTGTGTAATTACCCACCGTGTGTTCCTTACCGTCTAGATTGTAACTTCCCCGTCTTTCCCTATCATTCATGCCTGCCGTGTTATTGTTGCTTGTTGTGTGGTACCTTCAAACAGTAGCATAAAGAACAACTTCGTGTCAGTTCGCCTCTCATCGTTTTCATTGGTCGTTGCCGCGATTCATGGGTCTGCTCGGCGTTTCAGTACAATACAATATTGTGCATAAAATATAGCTTATTGTAGTTTCGATGTAGTGGTTTTTCTGGTTTATTATAAGCTTCAATGGGTCTTTATTTTTCCATAGAAAATTTTTCCTGTCATGTTTTCTGTGCATGCAGCATTAGCCTCATGTAGCTAGCCAGACATAGATTGGTTACCACAAGGCAAAGTAGACATCAAAGTAGTGTCACGATCTGGCAGGACACTAGAGTCGGGGCCCAGAATGCGGGAGACGCCAGGTTTATTATGGAACTAATAAAGACCAAATCCTAAAGACGCTAAAGACGTAATCGGAGATGGAGCAGAAGGGTCGTGAGCCAAGGGGATCAGTCCTACATGATCACACAGGACAAGGGGCAGGACAAGACAGGAGGCAGGTACAAGCAGGATGCAGGATGACAGGCGGTCCAGGACGGGCAGGCGGGACAGGTGAGGAAGACAGGGCAGGCAGGACACGAGGGGCAGGAGAGAGACAATAGACGATCAAACGCTCAGCAGGGCACATCTAAACAATGGCAACTATACTTCGCAAAGTCTGCTGGTCCAGGACTGTCCTTTTAACTAAAAGGGGCGGTTCCCTTCCGGGTTGCGTCCGCTGTGGGGTGTGGTCCAGGTCCCAATGTGACAGGACCCCCCCTAACGGCCACCTCCGCCGAGGGCGTCCTCGCGGATGAGGAGCAGGTTTGTATGGATGATTGCGATGAAAAGCCTCTGTTAAGCTCGGGTCCAGCACGTCGTGGGCCGGTACCCACGACTGTTCCTCGGGACTGTATCCCTCCCAATATTGCAGCACGTTCTGCCAGCATCAGGAGTCGAGGAGGGCCTTTAACTGCTACACTGGGTTGGTGTCCTGTACCGAGGTCGGAGGCGGTGATACGGCTGCAGGTGGTCCATACCGTACTGGTTTGAGCAAAGGAGACATGAAAGGTAGGACAAATTCGGTAGACACTGGGCAGTTTAAGATGATAGGCTGCGGTCCCAATTCTCCATTCCACGGGAAAGGGACCGATATAGCGAGGGGACTTCAGATTGTGCATGGATAACCATACGCGTTGTCCCAGGCGATAGACCGGGGCTGGACGCCTTTTCCGTATGCAGCTTTCTGGTGTTGTTGAGAGCGCTGCGTTAAAGCCTGATGGGCTCAGGACCATACCTCTCGACTGCAGTTGTACCATTCTTCTACTGCAGGAAGCCAGCTAGGGACTGCGTCCCAAGGGAACAACGGAGGTTGGTAACCCAAAACTTTTTGGAAGGGGGTTAATTGGGTCGCGGGGTTGGACTGCGAGTTGCGGGCATATTCAGCACACGGGAGAGAGGAGGTCCACTCCGAGGGTCTTGCCTTGCAAATGAAGCATAGAATCTTCGACACCTCTTGATTGGTTTGCTCCACCATGCCATTTGATTGAGGGATGTAGCTGGAGGATAAACTTAGGGACACATTTAACTTGGTACAAATAGCTTTGAACACTTGGGAATTAAATTGCGGCCTACGATCCGAAACAATGTCTTCTGGTATACTATGAATTCGAAAGACCCATGTAATAAGCAGCTCAGCTAGTTCTAGAGCAGGGGGTAATTTAGGTAAAGGGATGAGCCTGCACATCTTGGAAAAGATCCGCTCTAGGGCGTGGTCCAGGTCCCAGCAGAATGGGGAGCACAACCCGCGAGTGAGACTGGGTAAAGGAGCCGCCACGTGACTGAAATTGCGAATAAACCTTCTATAGAAGTTAGCGAATCCCAAAAACCTGTGAAGTTCCTTGACTGTGCAGGGTGTGGGCCAGTCATGCACCGCGGTCACCTTCTGCTCGTCCATTGCCACCACTCCCGGTTGGATGAGATTCTATGAACTTCAGGGAGGTTTTATGAAACTCACATTTTTCTCATTTAATGTATAAATCATTTTCTCTTAATCTATGAAGCACCTTCCGTACACGTTCAACATGCTGCTCATAGGAATTAGAATAAATGAGGATATCATCAATGTACACTATGACATAACGATATAACATATCTCTGAATACCTCAAATGTAAATGACTGAAAAATAGACGTGCTGTTTGCCAAATCATGAGGCATAACCTGGTACTCGTATTGACCAGAGCTGGTTATAAAGGACGTCTTCCACTCATCTCCTTTCCAAATACAGATAAGGTTGTACGCACTCCGGACGTCTAGTTTTGTAAATATTGAGGCGGATCGGAACTATTCAAGGGCAGCAGGGATCAGAGGTAGGGGCTCTCAATGCTTCACGGTTATGGCATTTATTGCTTGATAATCTGTACATGGCCGAAGCCCTCCGTCCTTCTTCTTGATAAAAAACCCAGAAGTTACAGGTGATGTGGAGGGCCGAATAATCCCCCTTTGTAATCCCTCGCGAACATACGTGTCCATACCTTCTTCCTCCACTCTGGCCAAAGCCAACTGTCGAGACTTGGGCAGGGTTGCCCCCTCAAGGAAATCGATAGCACAGTCACAGCTTCTGTGAGGGGGTAATCCGGAAGATTTGGCATGGCTAAATACATCCAGCAGGTCCCCATATTCTGACGGCACTATGGACAGATTTTCCGGTTCCGGACTTTCTACAGAGGTTGCGTTACAGGGCAGAGCCAAACACTAGGTGAAACATTTGTCCGACTATGTGGACAATTCCCCAGTTTACCAATCCACAATGGGATTGTGCAAGCGGAGCCAAAGGAGGCAGAAGATCAGGAAATCACGAGAATATGGAAGGGCTAAAAGAGAAATGGTTTCACGATGTAACAACCCCACCTGCAATGCCACTGGGCAGGTGCAGTGAGTAACCTACTTGGCGTGGAGAGGCTGTCCATGCACTCCCAATACCGTTATTGGGGTCATCAGTCGCTCAGTCTGCAGGTGCAACCGACGAGCGAAGGCTTAGTCGATGAAATTCCCCCCTGCACCGGAATCTCGAAAGGCATATGCAGCCTCCTTTTCGAGACCCTACCGTAACACAAAAGGGACAGTCATTAGTCTCTGGGTTATGTCAAGGAAAACAGATATGCCCACCTGTGCGGAGTCCATTGGTAGCGATAGCCGTTGGGACAATTTTGGAGGACGTGCTCCCCACAATACAGACAGTGGCGTTGCTGATATTGGCGTCATCTCTCAGCGGAGGTCAGAGGCAAACGCCCCAGTTGCATTGGTTTGGCAGGAGGTAAGGCACTCGAGGCTCAGTGGGTGGTTATCTCTGATCTTGCCTGGCGGCAGCTCCGCTCTCTGACCGTATTGTCAAGGGCTACAGATGGTCGGACATACTCCTCAAATGAGCGAGCCCCTCCGCGTGCAGTTATCTCGTCCTTCAGTGCCACCAGAGTCCAGCGGCAATGGTACTGAACTCTAAGGAGAATTCTGCAATGGGTTTGTTCCTCTGCCACAGATCGCACAGGTGTTCTCAGAGGCTCTGGCCGACTGTCGGGTGGTCGAACACCTCCCTGAATGCCTCCTGAAACTCCCAGTCGCATAACAGGAAGGGGCTGTCGTAGGTCCAAAAGGCAGTCACCCATTCAGCATGCTCGCCTTATTAGTAGGGAGATTACGAATCGGACTTGGGAGGACGCCGAGCGAAATTTATCAGGATGTTCATCCACATATAGCCTGCACTGCATTAAAAACAAGCAGCACTGATCAGGATTGATATCGTACTTCTCCGGCAAGGTCACCAGTATAGGGAGAGAGCCCGAGGCTCCCAGAGTCTGGTAGGACGCTCTGGGCGGCTCTCCCTTCCAGAAGCTGAAAAACCAGTGTGGTCAACTGGTCCACTTGCCATTGGAGTGGTGATGGGTTCTTCGCTGGGTCCATCTTGATACGGCGAAGTATTCTGTCACGATCTGGCAGGACACTAGAGTCGGGACCCAGAATGCGGGAGACACCAGGTTTATTATGGAACTGATAAAGACCAAATCCTAAGGGCAGCGCTGAAGACGTAGTCGGAGACGGAGCAGAAGGTTCGTGAGCAAAGGGGATCAGTCCTACACGATCACACAGGACACGGGGCAGGGCAGAACAGGAGGCAGGAACAGGCAGAAGGCAGGATGACAGGCGGTCCAGGACGGGCAGGCGGGACAGGCGAGGAAGACAGGGCAGGCAGGACACGCGGGGCAGGAGAGAGACAATAGACGATCAAACACTCAGCAAGGCACATCTAAACAATGGCAACAATACTTTGCAAAGTATGCTGGTCCAGGACCGTCCTTTTAACTAAAAGGGGCGGTTCCCTTCCGGGTTGCGTCCGCTCTGGGGCGTGGTCCAGGTCCCGAGTTTTTTTTTTTTAAAAGATTAGGGTAGTTTCGATTTTTTTCCGTATTTTATTATGTATAAAAAGATGCAAAATGAACACTGTAAGTGCAGTACTTGATTACTCTAAGCATTTTACTTATACAGTATTATAGTAATAAGTCTGTCCAAAACTTTTTGATCCATATAAGCGGTTGATCACTATAACGTGATCGCTATGTGCGGTTTCCACTGTATTTTATTTAGATTTTCATTTATTATTTTTATATAATCTGGGTTTATATATTGTGATGCTGTGCCTGTGACAGAAAGGCTGCTGTGGTCAGTAGAGTGATTTCACTGATGACCCTTAACCCGTGTTGCTCCAGGGACAGGCTGGCGCTTCTTAGTTGTCTGCCACGTTGTGTATTAAGTATCTGCTAAATACATGAATGTAATACAGATACAGGAACTTTTCACAATAATTCATTTAAATGAAGCATGGTATATTTTACCAAATTGGTAAAATGTGATCATTATACTGTACATTCCTTTACATTAGCCTGTGTTATTTCATGATTGTGTTGCTTATTTCCAATGGGATAGAAGCAGCGATAGCACAGGCTGAATTGCTCAGCATCACTGAGTGCCCTAACACAAGACTGGACAAAGCATCTGTTCTAACAATACATATGCCTTATTTCTGACACGGATAAGGTTATTTTGCCTGCTGGAGTTTGGTAAGGGGATGTATAGGGTGAGTTGGATTTAAAAAACAACAATATACAGTATTTTGTAACTACAGTGAGGTAATTAGGTGTACTAGAGTTATTGAATTTAAATTTACTGAATGCAGTGCTCTTTTCTGATTGTCACTTAATAGTGACTGTTTCCTTTCTCTTCAGCTGTTCCATTTGCTTATAGTAATATAAATATTAAGCTGCATTAGAAAATGTGTCCACATCAAATCTCTGTACACTCTTTTCTTCTTCATTGCTTGCAGCTCTTCACTGTTCTGTGCTTCACTTTCACGAATTATGTGTTAGATTTCTCAGTCAAAACCACTTAATGTCCTTTCTCCAGTGACTCGATGCCAGTCACATCATCTCATTGGCCCGAAAGCCTTTGCTAACAGCTTGCCATGGTACTGGAATCCCTAATCCATTAAACTGGGGAAGGAATTTAGGGGGATCCAGTTACTCAGTCATTCAGTCCAGAACTCTTCCAGTTCAAACAGCTCTTGGCTTTGGTTCACACCACTTGACCAAACATCAGAATGAACCTCTCTCCTTCAGCTAAATTGCAGTGTAGAACGCTGTGAAATATATATGTGAGATATATAAAATTTAGACGTTTTTATGCAAGTAAAATCCGTTTGCTTTGGTAAAATTTTTGACAATTTGGTTGATAGTTACTAGTGTATTATATTATGGTTAGAGTGTTAACTTCTTGATAGTGCTTTTGGGTAAGAATGTTCCCAGGCTCAGAATGTCATTCTGTGCACTTGTGTTCTCTGTCAGCTTTGAGGAAGCCATAATGTGAGAACTTCCAGAATGGGGTGACATCTATTAATTACTAAATGAATGTCTGCATTTATCAGTTGGAATTTTTGAAGCATATCTCTTTGTGGATGGTACAGGGTGAAACAGTATACAGTGTGTGTATTCGTGTGTGTGTGTGTGTGGGGGTCATGTATTATGGGGATCAAATATGCTCACAATGTGATAAAAACCTGTTATTTTGACATTGTAGGGATCATTTTTTGGGAGAAAAATCTGTCACTACAATCAAAGAACTAAAAATGCCAAAAGTCTTAGTTTTTTTCTGTTTGGTTAGTGCTGGGTGGGGGTTAAGTTTGCTGTTATTGGGATTAAGGATTGTTGAGATTTGCCCATAGAAACGAATGAACAGTCCCCACAATGATATCAGCATGTGGAGTGTGTGTGTGTGTGTGTAAAATATGAAAATATATAGACACTCTGACCACGCACACTGTCTGCTAGTAGGCAGCAGCGTAATCTTAAGTTTGGTTCTTTACTGTATATATTATTAATTCTTATCTGAATCCTAAAGTTTCCACAAAGCTCATACTGTTTTTGCAGAGGGTGTTGAGTTTTTATTTTTTACTTCCAAGTTATCAGTCGTTTTGAGATTTTCACCCTGAAGTTATCAGCTGTGCACGTCGCCTTTGAAAGGAGCTGCTGACAGTGCCCTCCAGGCTTGCCCAGATGCCTTCAAAGAACTTCAAAGATCAGAGGATCAGAGCAAAATTTTAGCTTGAAACAGGGGTAGCTGGTTGCATGATAATATGCAGTAGCAGGTTATGTAACACATGGTTATTAAATATCCCAAGGAGAACCATAGTCTTACTGCTCTTTCAACTATATAGTACTTATGAACATGGTGATAATGTTGCTATTGTTTGTCATGCTTCAAGGTGATGGAACACTTATACAGAGATGTGAAGAGATCTGTGTGCGTTACATGGGCATGTTTACCTGCCCTTCTCTGTCCATTCCACACAATGGAGGGGGGGCATCGTTTTACTATTTTTTTGTGGTTTGTAGTGGAGGTGTATATTGGCAGCCCTATAAAAATATCTATATAATAAAGTATTTAGTGATTTTATTTGTTTTGATGTAAAAGTTATCACTCTCTAGTTAACTCATAACTGTTTTTATACCTTAAACTGGGATCAAACTGACCCCTGGCAGTAACCCATACCAGCATATTCAAGCTATGGAGCCACGTCATGCCATAATGTAATGAGATTCCTCAACAGACATCAGCATAAAGGGTTACACTGCCACTACTGAGGCTCAGAGAGATTCATGAATCCAGTCACGGCCATTTCGTTCCAAAGGAAAATATGCCCAACAATGGGCATCTTGCCAAAACCTTTTCAAGATGAGGTGTTAAATTCTGCAAGAAAAAACTCTTTCAATAAAAGCCAGGGATTTGCAGACCTCTATTGCTGTGGCTGATGTCATTGTTCGTAATTCCTCCATAAAAAAAATCATACTGGGTAAAATGGGATATGTATGAAGGGAAGTGGAGACCACTGACCTCTGAAAAGAAAAGAATTATTTGGTCCAGGTGGGCTGGACACCAGCTGCATGACCAAGAGTTCTATGTACTGTGGACAAACGAGTCCAAAGTGGAGGTTTTTGTGCACCCTGGTCTTGAACTAACGCCCCATTCTACAGAAATAACATGTGTCAGACCTGCTCTTCTTGCTCTCATGGTTTGGAGGTGCTTTGTAGATTCGTCATGAAAGGAACCATCATTCCTTTATGTGAGAATTATAAAGGTGAATTTCAGGTCATCTGTCTGCTTGCTGAAGCTGAAGGGAAGTTGTATCCTACAGCGAGAGCAAGATCTGAGCACGGCAGCAGAGCTGTACCAGAATGGCTGGAGAAATGTTGACATTTTTGACGAGCCTTATGAAAGCCCAGACTTAAAGCCCACTGAGATGGCAAACCTGAAAATGCTTATTATCCCATAAATATGAAATGTTGAACATTTCTGCCGGTCGGTTGGGCCATAGTTTCTCTATGGAGAACCTGGAAAGTGTTTGTGTGCTAAGGCTGGCATGCCCTGTTATTAAGAACATGGAAGCATGCTTGCTTTCCCCAAGGAAACATTGGTTACTGCATAATGATGTTATATCCCTCCCACCTCTAGGGCTGGGGGTTTGAATGTGTCGCCTGGAATCGGCTCCAGACCTCCATGTGGCCTGGGGCAGGACAAGGGGTTAGATGGCGGGTGAATGGATGGTTAAGCAAATGTGTTATTTTTAATATTTGTTTGCCTTAATTATCCTTTTTTCTGTTTAAAAGCCAAGTGTGTTTTCTTCAAAATAGTCTACTTAACTGTTGAATGGACATGATATGTTTTTCTGTAGTGAAGGACTCACTCTTGTTGCCCTAGTAAGTTGGCATCATGGTGGTGTTTGTTGTACACCTGTAGCTTGTTCCTTCTGCCCGCTGATGTCGTTCCTTAGTCTGCTTTCCGCAGTTGGATGCGGCAAGTTGAACACAAATGACTGCTGGGGGTGTTGTCTGCCACGTTGACACGTAGCTGTCCAGGTCACAGGACAGTTTCTATGATTCTAGGGTATCGGTTCTCGATCAGATAGTTTTTGCTCTTCTTTCAAAAAGGCAAACATTAAAGGACTGTTGTCCAGCCATGTGTGCCTTAATGTTAGCTTAACTTCTTGCCATTATTCCAAAAGGAGATCGCTATCGTCGATTTCATTACCTCAGGCAGGATTGTGGACGTTAAGTCACCGATTACCAAGCTGTATTTCCAAGCATTAGCCTTCAGTCGGTTGTTTGTGACTGGAAATGCAGTCACGGCAGGTGTCTGCTGACGTCCGACTTAAGTTAATGCCATATTCCGGCAGAATTTCAGATAACTGCAACATAATATTGTCTTGCACGGTTAGCTGATGCTAATGGTGTGGCCTGGCACTGAGTCACTGCTTCAGCTGGGGTGGCAGACTGATTTAGCACATACCAATTTCATGGGAATAAAAGACTAGTTTGTCATATCAGTTTTTTGTGCATTAGGCTAAACAGCCAAACTTGCTCAAAATTGCTTCTGCAAAACCTGTAATTATTGCAGATTCTGAATTGTATGATGAAATGAAGATGATGTAATGATCACAGGTTCAGGGCAGCAAATAGTGAGTGGCACATAAAGAAATGAATGTCCTGAACTGTATTCTATCACATATCCTCAGCCATTAAATGGTCCTTGGTTAGACCACAATTGTGTATCAGACTCTACTGCCCCAACAAGAGGGCTGTAAATACCGAATGATATCATGTTCATCGATTTTGACACTGTTATACAGAAACCTCAAGTGAACATCATTTAGTATTGTAATGTGATTTTTCTTCTTCTGATCTTATTGTTTTTACATACTCCTCAGACTTTGATTCATGCTGCGTGCTACATTGTGTCTTTTGTTAAGGCTTTTGCAGTATGGATGTTTCACTTTAGCTACATTTACGCTATGTCTGTGAAGTTTTTCAGCAAGCAGCTATGTTAAAGCGTGACTGACTGATGGATGTAAGCTATCTACATTGTTTTTAATTGACGATTGCTATGCTATGTCTTATTGAGCTGTAGTTTTTCCCAACAACAGGCACTAAGAGTTTGTGTCAAAGTTGTGTCTGGTCGGCTCCCTGTTTTCATACTGTTTGAGTCATATTTCAGGCAGCTGTGTCTGTATTTTGTCTGTAGTGCTGGCCGATTATTTTCATTTGTAAACTATGGCTAAACTGTCTGCTTCAGTAAAGTATGGAGTTTGTTTTTAATTATGCATGCCCACATACCATAAATGACAAGATATATTCAAACTAACCTTATCAATATACATATATGATGTAGAAACACAAAAGCAGTGTATAATTCACTGAAATAAGTGTACTAACAGTAATATCTAATACAACGTAATGAAAATAATTAAATTCAGTTACTGTGGGTGAACAATGACTCATCAATTTATACAGTGCTCACCTGAAGTCTTCGGATGCTTGCTTAATTCTGTAAAAATGTATTGGTTTAATTTAAAAGTCCACTGACAAGCAATGTTAAATTTAGCTGCACATATCTTCCACATAGACATTTACTTTTTATTAAGTGTCAGATTTTTTTTTGACTGACTCATTGAGTTCTGTTTTTGCCATTTTGTTATTAATTGTAGCTGCAGTCTTTTGCTCCCAAAGGGATAACAAATACAAATATTTGGTGTTTTATGTCATTGCAAAGGTGTTACTAATTAAGAAACCCCCCCCCAATGAAACTGCTTGTCAATGAACTTTTTAACACAGAACAGTTCTTTTGCAACTGTAATTTGGGTTTCGATTTATTACTTGAAATGAATGTTTTACTTAAAAGTACTTTGTTCCTAATGTGATATATTTTTGTAAACAAATAAAGTAATGATTTTTGTTATAAAACCAATAAATTTTCAATATTTTTACTGAATTAAACAAGCATCCCAATGCTTTCTGTGAGCATTGTATACCAGCTTAAACAAACTTAAATCATAAACATAAAAATTTTCCAAAAGCTATAACCACTACACTGATAATTTATTTTTTTGTGACATGTCTGTCAAAGTGGAAATCCTTCGTCACCATCTCTCATGAATTTCTTAGTGAACAAAGCAATAAAGAATAAAATTACTAAACAGGTCTGTGCTTTGGTTCTTGTCTGTGGGTGCCAGTAAAATTTTGCTTTTGATAGTGAAACTTGCATTATCATCTCCATGAACCTTACTAGGATGAACCAATAGACAAATCAACTTGTGTTATTACGTAAAGTAACACCAGAACTGAGGTTAGCTTTCAATAAGTGATGTAAACACAGTGTCCAGTCTCAGAAACCACTTGTCTTTTACAGAGTCACAGGGGGTTCTGAGCCTATGGGTGCAAGGCAGGGAACAAGCTAGGATGGGGTGGCAACCAATCACAGGGCGCCAACCCATCACAGGGCAAACTCACACACACCATTCACGCCTATGGGTAACTCCAGTTAACCTCAAGACCATGCTGCCCACAGAGTCTGTGTTAGTGAAATAATTTGCAGACAGGCCTGAACTTGCTATCTGACATTCTGGCTATTTTCTTGGTGGGCTGACCGGTTTGTAGACTTGCAGAACTTTACCTTTAGGCCTGGAGCTCATCCCAGTCCACCCCTGGCTGCAGAGTTCATTAACTTTATCGCCATCAAGTAAGGACTATTTCAACTCATGAGTAACATAAGTAACATATGAGTAGCTTCTGAATATACAGTACTAGCTTATGGTTGCTAGTTAGCAATACAGCTGTTATTGAGTATTAATGTGTAGTTCACAATGTGCCCCGGCTGTGTCGAATCTCAGGAGGAACAGATTCAAGTGTGCAGCACACAAAGAGGTTCATTCGCCTGAATGGGTTTTTTTTAATGACTTATACTTGGAATGCACTGGACAACTCGCAGAGCACTCGCAGTTCACTAGAAGTCCATTGGAGGGCATAAGAAAACATCCATTACAAATACTGAGGGAATCTCCATAACAAACATCAATTCTCTTGACTGCCCAGCCAGACTAATCCTTCCAAACCAGGAACTGATGTAGTAATGCTGCCTGAAAAGAGTAACAGTACTCTAGATCCTGCCCATAAAATTCAGTATGTTCTGTCATTGTTTGTGTGAGTGTGTATTTGGCTATGCTCCCTGTGATGACCTGGCATCCCATGCAGGGTGTCCCATGCCTCGAGCCCTGTGCTGTCGGGAGAGGCACCAGGCGCTGTAGTGTGACCTTGTCGTGGGTAATAAGTTGGAAGATGAATGAGTATTCAAACCTAACAGTATCTTGTTAGCCGGATGCTACTTGGGTTCTTTGTGCCAGAATGTTAAACACTTTTCTTTTTATTGAGCATAATCTGTGTCCCAAAAATGCAGCTTTGGGCTTTACTCTCCACCCCAAAATCTACTGTTTTGGCAGATTTATAAGTTCATTCTCAAGAGTTTGTAGTTCACCATGAATACGCCAGCATTATCTACTTTGAAGTACATGTATTTAGGTAGCAGATATGTGTGCAGTGAATGGGAAGTGAGGACAGTGTACAGCTGCTGTATGCAGCAGAAGAATGCCCTCTATGTTTATAGAAGTATGGCACCAACCACCAAAGCAAATTCCTTGTATGTGTGAACGTACTTGGCAATAAACTTGATTCTAAATCTGATTCCTTGGGTGCCAGTCTGGTCCACCTGGGTATCAGAGATGCTGCAGGTCAGTGCAGCCCTTCTAGAGGCTGAGAGAGCGGGCTGAGTCGGGGTGCTGCTAGCCAAAGGTAATCCAGTACCCAGGGTAGAGAGAGCGGGCTGAGTCGGGGTACTGCTAGCCAAAGGTAATCCAGTACCCAGGGTAGAGAGAGCGGGCTGAGTCGGGGTACTGCTAGCCAAAGGTAATCCAGTACCCAGGGTAGAGAGAGCGGGCTGAG
>JAODKF010000047.1:6243187-6266027 GCA_026779585.1 Mormyrus proboscirostris
CCCTCATAATGAGGTATTTAAAGATGTCACTGCGTTAAGGAATGTTGGCTCCCTCATAATGAGGTATTTAAAGATGTCACTGCGTTAAGGAATGTTGGCTCCCTCATAATGAGGTAATTAAAGATGTCACCGCGTTAAGGAATGTTGGCTGATGCTGATATCACTGGACTCGCACCATGACCTCCGGCATCAACCATAGAAGTCACTTTTACCTTCATGGATGTTTAGCGATGTGCAGACCACTACTAACTTCATGGCTGTTCAGTGATGTGCAGACCACTACTAACTTCATGGCTGTTCAGTGATGTGCAGTGCACTACTAGCTTTGAGGCTGTTCAGTGATGTGCAGTCCACTGTTAGCTTTATGGCTGTTTAGCGATGTGTAGTCTGCTATCAGCATCATGGCTGTTTAGCGATGTGCAGTCCGCTATCAGCATCATGGCTGTTTAGTGATGTGTAGTCTGCTATCAGCATCATGGCTGTTCAGTGATGTGCAGTCCACTACTAGCTTTGAGGCTGTTCAGTGATGTGCAGTCCACTGTTAGCTTTATGGCTGTTTAGTGATGTGCAGTCCGCTATCAGCATCATGGCTGTTTAGCGATGTGCAGTCCGCTATCAGCATCATGGCTGTGATGGCCTGGGTGTTTGTCAGGCCAGTTTCCTGATCCAGGACGGTCGGAGGATACGTTACAGTCACACCATTCCCTAGCTGCTGGGTTGTTTGTGATTGTCTGATATTGGAATTAGGATCTCCCATGTTTGTCGGATACATAGCATACAAACACATCTGTAAAACCTGGCTGAACAGTTTGTCACACCTGACATATCGCTCACTTCTCAGAGAAGCAAAATGATTCATCCTGTGGTGGATAGATGAATAAAAAGGCACTAGTTTCTACCATAATGGCATAATTAATTTCTACCATAATGCCAATTAATTTCTTTCTATACTCTGATACATTTTATGTTTTTTTCTAGGCGTGATATTTATTGAAATCGCATCAATAAGCAAATGGCTCTATTAAGTATCAATGTTTAAGTTTTCCAGTGCAGCTTAAACTACTCATGTAATGCAAAAGGTCATGTGATGTAAAAGGTGTGTGCTGATTGGGTCAGTGTAGATGTGCGGCATGGTCTAATTCTGTCATGCACATCCATTATTATTTACTGTACAAAGAACGGAAACCAGCAAAAGCACTCTGGTCAAGGCTGAGCTGCTGTGCCCCTGTAGGACTGCGGCACTGGCGATTTTTTTTCTTCTCTTTTTTATTGTGTCGAGTAATTAAAGTCGTCATTTGGATAGGAAGTGACACCACCTGGCATTGGCAAGGATGAATAATTTACAGCCCGGGTCATCTTCCTCTCTGCAGCTAATTTTTTATCTGCGAAATCCAGGTGGTGGTATTTTCTGCCCTGTGATGAATTACATTACCCGGATGGACTGAGCGGTGAGACGTGGTGGGAACCGCTAAGAGCACCGGCCCACACCAGGATGCGACTCTGCCGTCGGCTCGCTGGACGATTCCCAGCTTTACTGTTGTGGCCGAGCTGCTGCCTTGGTGTAACTTCTTAGGAATGAACCATTAGGGAGATGATGGCTGCTAACATTATTTTACATATTATATCCATAAACTAAAGACATGTTGGCTGACTTTGTGTGAAGGGCTATGAGCCAAATATAGTTTCGTTGGTGCCTCATTTGGTACCCGTTTGTCCTACCCCAGGCTCTTTCCAAAGGGGATCACACGACTCTACAGTATCTGCTAGTTTCCCATTGCTCAGAGTCTCACCGTCTCCGTCGGGCCCAAAATAATCCGAATGGGCACAGCGGGCCACCGCACGACTCCATGGCCTCCTCGACTATTTATAGGGAAATTCCACTATGGAAAAATATGACGGATCACATTCCATAAATAAAGCTGGGAATGGCAGAGAAGTGCACGGGAGAAGTCCCAGAAGGCCGTGCGAGTATCTCGGGCAGGGGTGGCGGTCCACATGCCGCATCACCCTGGCCACCCAGCAGGGGGTGCTGTGTGTGTGGCGATTCTGATACCACTGTGGGTTTGGGAGACGTCTTGTGCCAATGTCATTGCCAGGCCAGTTATCCATGTGTCTTTAAAAGTGAATATCTGTTGTTCTGAGGCACGATGAGTGTGAAATTGTGCTGTCAATATTCCTGTCCATATTGATGCTTTTGTATCTCCTCCAAGTTGGGATATTTTGATTATTCCTTCTTTATCCTCTCCTCCCACGCCCACCCCCCATCTGCAGTTCATCCTTCTAGGTAGCAATAGCTGAAAACTGGACCAGCTCTATACAGGAAAATTTCACAAAGTACTAACCAGTACCAGCTAAATATGTCATGTTTGCCCCTCACACTTTGATTCCATCGAAGATTTCAGTAAAGTTTCTTCATTCCTGCTGTACTTTCATGCATCGTCAGATGGTCATCAGCTCTGGCCCGCCTATTGCCGTGTGAACGGCCCGCTTGGGCTTGGGTTTCCCGACAGGGCTGGCCCACCTGCCCGAGCCCAGCACTGCCTGTGGTTTGCTGTGCCGGCACCCGCAGGAGAGGGACTGACTAATAAAGCCGCCCGCGCTTGGCGCCCTTTCTCTGACTGTCGCCGCTCTTGTCGACCCTGGAAAGCAAATTGGGTCATTCCCTAAGGAAACAAAACACACACACACACTGCAGTGTAATTATAGCAGCCAAGGAGCTATGAAGAAACAGTGCGTGTTTGTCTCTGGAGTATTTCGGGAAGACATTAGTCACATTTTCCTGTCGTCCTTCATTTATTTTTGCTGGGAAACTGAAAAATTTGCTGTCCTCTTCTGAGATGGTGAGACATAGAAATTGAAACCAGAGTCTGGGGGGACACATGGAGCGATGGCGATCTCCCCCGCCCCGTGCTCCCTCAGAGGGCCCATGCTCTCCCTGCGGACACCCCGCTTCTGATCCCCATCTTGTTCTTGGGAGCCACGGCCAGAGCGTTTGCCTTCTGATCTTATGCTGCTTATTAGATGATGATGCCGCTTCAGGGGCCTCGGGCCTCATTGCTTCCCTGTAAATATGAAGCCTCATTCCGTATTTGTCAAAGCCCTCCAGATGCTTCACTGTGCAGGCTACACATGCAGCATTATGTACCATTTGGGTGTGGATCTGGCCACCTAATCCAAATCATCAATTTGAGCTGCTTCAGGTTTTACGTGCTACTTTCAAACTCAAAGGCTCCTGTTCTTGGTTAAATGGCTCAGTTCTTCTTGTGCTTTGACTGGTTTGTTTCCTTGACTGAAAGACTCATCCAGCTGTTTCACATTAACATTAGTGACACATGATTATAGGAGACTGACCAATCAGCACACAGCAAGAACTCAGTGGTAAAGTGAAACCCAGCTCCTTTTAATTGAAATGGTAGTTTACAAATCCTGTCCTGGCTCATGTCCCCTTGACATGGATTAGGTAGCCATCCTAATCCCTGCCAATATTGTGGGAGTACGCTGTGTGTTTAGGGGGGTGGGGGGTTCATGGATAATTTGGTCACTACTGATATTGAAACCAAACCTACACCCTTGATTTTGACTCAAGCTTCTGGTTTTGCCTCTCCCCCCAAAAAATGGTACTGTAAATTGGTTTCTTTTATAGTTATTTTTCCATTCATACCATAAGTGCACATCTGCTGATTTCATATTGGCGGAGATTGTATCACTGGCGTGTGAGTTTTCGTGTGATTTGGTAGCTTTTCAAAAGAAGCTGTATCAAAATTTTTACGTCTGTGCGTTTGTGTGTGTGTGTGTGAAGGCTTTAGGTAAAGCTGCTCAGCTGGATGATTAGACACGAACGATACGCAGGGGTTGGCAGTTAAAGAGCAATATAATGAGATAAGACCCAAACTTACCGCCTTAGTCTCTAACCAGCTGACTTCTTCACTATCAAGCTAGAGCCGCATTGAAATTAGCTTTAGCTACAGCAGCAAACAGATAAAAGGGTCACTGTTCGGTGTTTATTTTTCTGTATGCTTTGTCAACTGTGTGCAGAGTTGTTTAGACCAGCAAAAGTTGTTGAGGGTGGCTTGTAATGTAACCTTGCAGTGTATTTGCTAAATGTATTTGCAATTAGCAGAAATAGCATTATTGAATTGAAATAGCATTGTTTCGATTACTGCTGAGCGTACAGCATTTCTTTTTGTTTGTTTTTGGAGAAACCTCAGCTGAAAACAACAGCGTGTAATTTAATGAAAGGACTGCAACGCCCCTCCCCCCACAACGTAACACGATACAAGTCCATAGTCAGCACTGTCCTTTACTTTAGCGAAGCACCTCACAAGTACTGCTGTTAGCTGTTAGCTGTTAGCTTCAGCCACGGTTTCAGAACAGTCGCCTCACCTAGAGTCAGTTTGAGTTTGAGTGTGAGCACATTGTGGCTCTTCCAGTCTACACAGACCCCTGCGTGCTGAACTATAACATTATGTAAGTCGGTCATCGTAGAAGTTCCTAACACTGCCATACATTTGCTGTTTCCAGCTAATGGTTTGCGACTGAAAGCTAGCAATGTTTTTGTTTGGTTATGCTTAGGGATGTGGAAGAGAGGAAATGGAGAATTATGGCTTCTGCCCTCTCAGCAGAAACAGAATCAAAATCAACTTTACTCTAGTGCGGTAGAGTGTGTGGAGTCCAGCTTGAGGTGTATTGATTCGGGGAGGGAAAGGTCACTTACATATTCTTGCCTGCAGGAACAGGGGTTAACTTAGCAGTTCTCAGTGTTTCATTTGTCTACTAGAGACAAGACAATCAAATGACGTGGCAGTTACATCAGTGAGAATATAGCTGAAGTTGAATGGAAACTTAATTTCAGGTCTAATATTAGCCTACCCACTGGAAAATTCCTTTGAAACGATAGCAAGCTGAGAATAGGGGGGGAAATGTTTAGGGTTTTGGTTGACAGTGTTTGTGAGGGGTGGGGAGTGTTGTTCAAACTGCATACTGGGGGTCCTGGGAAGGCTGATGAGAACATTTCTTATGAAAACTAGACAAATATCTGTCTGTTCAGTCTGAGAAGCTTTGGTGTTTTATGATGTCTGGGTCATCATTATCCAAACTTTCTTCATGGTACATCTAGGAAGTCTCTTCAACTGGGGAGAAAATGTCATACTGGTCTAAAATGCTTCCTGTCTGAATAGCTGAATTTTTGATGTGAAATATGCTTTGAAATATAAAATATGATCTCCAGTGGGAGACATACAGATTTAGCTCTTAAGAAAGTGTCACTTTGAGATGTTGCGGGCTTCTGAAATATGACATCAGCCTTTGTCCTCTTCCAGGTAAATCCCACCTGGCGATCGTCCAGAGGGTAAACAATGAGGGGGAGGGAGACCCCTTTTACGAGGTCCTGGGTATCGTCACCTTGGAGGATGTTATCGAAGAGATCATCAAGTCCGAAATTTTGGATGAGACTGACTTGTATAGTAGGTACCAGCCAATAGAGGTCGTTGTCCAGAACCGGATGAAAAATCCAGCCTGAAGGGGGACTCACACAAAATGTCATCAGTTGTGTTCATTTGATATCTCACGTTCAGCACATTTTTAAGGTTTACAGACAGGTCAGGAATCAGTGTGTATTATATGTATAGTTATTCACTGAATGTTATTGTTCATTTTCGACAAACACGCGTGTTACCTGTCTGCAGGGGGAGGGTTTTTATTTCTGGTGCACAACTGAAAAAGTCACTTTGGGGCCACCCTTTATGTAGTAACTGTTTATGGCCAACAGGGGGCCCTCAAACCTTAGGGGCCCTTGCAAATGCGTGATTTGAGTGGTGGTAGACACTACCCTTTGCCTGTCCGGTGTCCAACATATGCCGGATTGTTTCCCAATCTGGTCTGTGGGGACCCACAGACAGTCCACGTTTTCGCGCGGAGGGAGCAAAAATGTGGACTGTCTGGCAGGGAGCTGGGAGGGAGCAAAAACGTGGACTATCTGTGGGTCCCCGAGGGCCGGATTGGGAAACTCTGATATATGGTACCTATCACTGCATGCCAACTGAACAATTAGCAACTGAACAATTAACTGGTCCAAAGTTCCATTCAAGAGGTCACCTGCTTCACTGCAGTAAATGTATCCTACGATGCTTTGTATTTGTTTAATTTGGTCGTTTACATGAAATATAAATACAAAGTTTTGTTTCAATAAGTGTTTTGGTTATTGGAAAAGCCAATATACTTCCAGTTGAGTGTGTTGTTATAAATAAAGGGACTTTTACATGACAGCTTTTTTCCCCCCTCTTTTGATACCAAACATTCGACTAAGAGCTATAACAAACAAGTCTGCATATACAGCCTGAAATTATCACCGAGGTTCCTCCCAGTGTGTCTAACCTCGTTTTCTTGCAGCCGACAACAAAACAAAAAAGAAAATAACCCATCGGGAAAGGAAGCAGGATTTCTCGGCCTTCAGGCCCACGGACAATGAGACGAAGGTTAAAATATCACCTCAGCTTCTACTGGCTACACTGCGTTTCCTAGCAACAGGCAAGTGCGGAGCGTTGTTGCTTGAATTGCACCAGTGTGCCTGCCTGGCTGCTGAGGGGTCAGTGGAGGAGAGGCTGTTGGGATCTGCGAGTGTACAGCACAGCAAGTCTCTCTGCTGCTCCTGTTTTCGTCATGATGCTGATTGCTAGAGGTGCAGCTGAAAGGTTAACCAGCCTTCAAGCTGGATATCATCTGAATTTCTGTTAGTACTTTCAGCTGAGGGTAAACCCTGCTGACAGGAACGGAAGTTGTATTATTGCTTGTTTTCTGTTTTCTTTTTGTCTGACTCAGCTATGTCCTGCAGCTCAGGACTAGGCCATGATTTGCTGATAAAAATTACACAAAATTACACAAACATTGCACGATCAAGCGAAGCCTCCAGCTTCATCATTAAAGTGTGTCAGTCTTTCCCGGACACAGGACAGTTAAAATGTCAAAGTGAGCAGTTTAGACACCAGGCTGTCTTTCGTCTCTACCAGCAGAAGTAGAACCCTTCAGTCCGACTCAGATGTCTGAGAAGATTCTCCTGCGTCTTCTCAAACACCCCAATGTCATCCAGGAGCTGAAGTACAATGACAAGAACAAGAGAGCTCCAGATCACTACCTCTTCCACCGCAACAAGCCAGTAGACTACTTCATCCTCATCCTTCAGGTCAGAATGCTGCAGCATTGATCTGTGGAAATCCCACTCTGAAGATTTGTTAGAGACTCCTACTCTTAAAGGTTGTTTGCATATTATGTTCCATCTTTAACTTCTATCAGATCATTTTTAAGCAGTCATGGGCAGAGATGGATAGTTTACGTCCAGAAAGTAAAAATGCAGACTAAGATTTTGTTTCAACCAACCGCAGTCACTGTAATCTCTGACTGTAACTGTTTGGCTGAAACAAAATCAAGGTCTGGATTTTTACTTTCTGTACCTGAACTATCCACCTTTGGAAATTAAAGTGATAAAATATTTTATTTTTTCACTTTAATTTCGGGCTTACATTAGGATTAGGGTTTGAATTGCTATTCGGGTTCATCTAGGGTACAGTACAGTTTTGAGTTAGGGATGCATTTGGGGTTAGGGCTTACGGAGTGCCTTTGAGTTATGATTAGGGTGTTAGCTAGCATTTGTTTTTGGCATTGAAGTTGAGGCTGAGGTTAGGGTTAGGCATGATTAAATTATGGCCATGGTTAGGGTTAGGGTTAGGCATGCATTAAGTTATGGCCATGGTTAGGGTTAGGCATGCATTAAGTTATGGTTAGGGTTAGGCTTAGGCATGCATTAAGTTATGGCTATGGTTAGGGTTAGGGTTAGGTTTAGGGTTAGGCTTATGATTCAGACTGGCATTACTGGGTAGCTTGGTAGTTTGTAGTTTTGCTTGGAGTTGGAAGCTTGAATCTTGTCCCCTATCTGTTTGCCTGGATTTCACATGCTCTCCCATAATCTCACTATTTCTTGTGGGATTCCTCTGGTACTCTGGTTTTCTCCCGCAGTCCAACATGCACTTCGGCAAATTTGCATGTCATAATTATCTGTAGTGTTTGAGTTATTCTGTGGATTTCTGCAGTGGCCATTACAGATGTAACCCAACCTTCTGTGCTGTGCTGTCCGGGATAGGCTTTCGGTAACAAGCCTGAACAGGCAAGCGGTTAGACTATTGATAAGTTCCATACTTCTTAAACTGTCGATATCAGGGGTGCCGCAAAAAGACTTTAGTCATGATTTAGAATGTTTACTGTATTTATCATTTTCTTCCTACATTTCAATTTAGTATTTAGAAAAAAATATGCTGAAAGTGTCTTGTGCTGGAGCTGCTTGAAAGTTACTTTAAGTGATGTGTAAAAAAAGCCTGAGGGGTGTGCACATGTTTGGGAAGCATGGGCTTATCTTTTGTTTTCTGTGAACTCTAAGGGCAAAGTGGAGGTGGAGGCAGGCAAAGAGGGCATGAAGTTTGAAGCTGGACCGTTTTCCTCCTATGGAGTGATGGCCCTGACCGTCTCCCCAGGTACTGCAGCGCTCTGATTCACCTCCCCCACTCAGTTCTTTTTCTAAGCTCTGGTCTCTCATGGCTACAGACCCCCCCCCCCCTAAGTGGGTCGAAGGTCAAGGTATTCACAGATAGTATCAACAAAGTGGCATCATAACAAAGAGTAGGCTTCCTGCTTCCATGTTGGCTGTTTCTTTTGACACATGACAATAATTCTCTCTTATGGCTCGGTGAAAGTTTTCCTGACATGTAAAGAGTTTCATTAACTTTCTATTGATTCATTCACAAACTTCAAATGACTGCTAGCCCTCCAGCACCCTCTGTTGTTCAATTTCTGAACTACACACTTTTACTCAGCCTTCACAAATGATACTGAATGAGCTATCGAAAAGTTTTGAAATTGAAAATGGATTGTATGAGATTGATTCAGTTTATCTTAATTTGAAAGTTTTCTTTTAATTTAGTATTAACTTTATTGCTTTAGGATTTGATAATCGTAGTTTGAAATGGTGTGGGATCATTAGTTTTGTATAACGATGCCAGGTTTTGAGTTTCTGTCTTGCTTGGGCAGAGTGACCTTCTGACCATACTCTGGAGCAGTCCAGCCTGATGCCCTGTCCTGTGGGTTCTGGGTGCTTGTGTGAGTTTTACTTTACACAAAAATGTTCAGAAGGCAGAATGACAAATGATTTGTTCAAAGAGATAACTAATGAAATTGTGGAGGAGGTAGCTTCAAGCAGCTACAGGAGGTGGGACCAATCTAATTGGTTGATCTGACATCTGACCAAGATCTGATTGGTTATCTCTCTAAGACAATCATTTTTCTTTCTGCCTTCTGAACATTTTAGTGCAAGTCAAAACTTCCATGAGTGTCGTCTGTTGGTGTGGTCGACGGTTTCTCTGCACTGCATTCTAGTTTTCTCTTCTGACACTGGTTCCCTGTGTGTTCCTCTGCTCCTTTCTCTCCAGTTCCTCTGTCCCTGTCTCGCACCTTTGTGGTCAGTAGGGCCGAGTCACTAGCAGGATCGCCAGGTACGGTACATCCCAAACGCAGACCACTCCGACCCTCCGAGTTTCTTATACTGACTGTCTCTCAGTCTATCCCTACATCTACGTATTGATGCTGTCCAATAAAAAACACGTCTTTTCAAAAATTCATTATTTCAGGAGCAAAAACAAAAACACATTTTCTCAGAAACCACAAAATCAAACAATGAATGAAACACCCTTAGCACCACAGATAGATAGCGGTCTTTACACAGCTGTCAGCAAGGTAAAAATGTCAGTGTCAACTTGATACAATATAATCTTGCTTTATGTTCACAATTAACAATGTTAGGTAGCTAATAATCAATGTTAAGTTGTTCATTTATGTGATATAAAGCAAGCACCTGTCATGAATAGAAATGTTAACTAGTACAAAGATAAATACTAGTTAAGTACATAACTTCATGAAACGCGTTTTCATTGGTCAATTATCTTAAATATCAGTAGACAGATGAGAATGGGCATATTCCAGCCGTAGTGAAATCGTCGAAAAAATGTGGATGTACAGTAAGCGGTTTTCATCAGTGATGTTGTCTCCCTTATGATCCAAGTATTTAAGGCACTTTGGCTAAAGTTGTCACTCAAGACTGAATATTACATACAGCACCGTCACCTTTTAAGCCACTATATTCATATTTGAGGAGGGAAATAACCATTTCAGTTGTGTGATTCATAAGTAGAATTTATTCTGAGTGACTGAACAATGGGAAGACCCTTCTTAACCCCCCCATAGCTGGATTCTTTCAGTTTTATGCTTTTTTTTGCCTCAATCCCCTGGTGCTGTGCTGGTAATGTATAGTCACACACCCAGCTCTGTAAACAGGGACGTGAAGTACAGTGTCCAGCTGGCCCAGCAGTAGAGAAACACCCTCGCAGTGAACTGGCCTTTCTGGCCTCTCTCACTGATCTCAGAGGCTGACTCGGCCCACATCTGGTATAGTGACCTTCTCAGCAAGAATTTTCCGATTGCTGAATTACATCAGTCCCGGCTCCGGAGCTTTGGGACTGCGGGAAAGGTGGCGTCCTGATCAGACTGAGCTCACATGCCTGGCATATTGCACTGGGGCACCTAGCTTTAAGTTTACATCCAAACTGGGATTATATACATTCCATCCAAATTGAAGCTCAGAGGCCACCCTTGGGAAACCCTTTCAACATTTCCTTTAAGAAGGGAAAACATAATCTGTCTTTAATTAAAAAAACCAAGTATTCCCATCGAAACGGTCGTGTTATCAGTCCGCTTCGCCATTCATTTTAGTTTTCCAGGAAGTTTTTCCGCAGATTCAGCAGAGTCGCTGTATCTTCTCATCTTCCCAGTCCATGGGAAGTGCTTTTGCTTTGGACAATGAAGTTCCTCTTGTCCTGTGATTGGAGTACCTTTCACCTACTAGAAAATATCGACAGACAAAGAGCCCCACCTTGTGGTCAGATGTGCATTTTTTTAAATATTTTTTTTAATGGATTTAAGAGAAAGTCTTGAAAATCCATTAAAAAGGTCACAGAATATTGCACTGGGTGATTATTTTTTTTTTAAACATTCTCTTTATTGTTTTTTTTTTTTAAAGAGAGAGAACAAAATAAAAGAGCACCTAAATTCAGATTACCTGTATAAAACATTGCAAGAACATTGCACCTTATATTACAAAATTAAATTTAAGTACTCTTTATAAAAAAAGTAAATAAAAAAGGGGCTGTTGCAGATGTATGACATTACCTTTGTTCTTGATTGACCACATCTTAAATGGAAACAATACTTTGTCACTTTCAAAATGCTCTATGAAGCGTCCCCAAGCGTCGTAGAACTTATAAGCTTTATCCTTTATAGAAAACCTAATTCTTTCTAACTGAAGATATTGCATGACCTCTCTTGTCCAAATTAAATGAGTCGGGGGTTTCACTGGGTGATTATTGAATATGTTTTTGTAAATTTAATGCAAGAACAGGGACATATCTGTTTTTAAAAGAGACTGACATTGTATATCAAGTATGCAAAATTAATTCAAATCATTTTTAACCCACCAAGCAGAAGTAATGCTTAAAGGAAAAGTTATAGTTTTTTGTGTTTGCCACTTGCTTATATTTTATTTGTCACCTAAGTGTACTAAGGTAAATGGGGTATTGATTGAAAGAGTAAAATGTCATCTAGTTTTTTCCATTATATATGAATTGGCATTTTCCTTCTGCTTTTTCTGCCGTGCAGAGAATAAGTCCCCCCCGAGGTCGTTTGGGCTGAACCACTCGGACTCCCTGAACCGCAGCGACCGGATCGATGCCGTCACTCCCACACTGGGTAGCAGCAACAACCAGCTCAACACATTCCTTCAGATCTACATGCCAGACTACTCAGTCAGGGCTGTGTCGGACCTGCAGTACATAAAGGTGAAGACAAATGCACCCTATATAGCCCCTTCCACTGAGAAAGGAAACATAACAAATGGGGTGAGGGGACAAGTCAGCCTCTAGTGGTGAAAAGTAGCATTGCAATTTATACAACATAATCTGGCCAGACAACACCCTTACAATACACCAGTTATCCATCCATCCATTATCGTGAATATTTAATCCCCACTGGGGCTGTGGGGTACACCAGTTATATAATTTAAACATTTTTTTACAGTGCCAATTAATGGCTAAATAATTTAGACAGAAATCAGTCTGCCCAATATCAGTTTGTTTTCTGACACAGGTCACTATAAAGAACTGAGGATCAATGTAAAACATATTGAGTATTATTGAGTATTACATTCTGGGCAGGTCTCTTTATAGGGGGGGTAAAAGAATCCAAATTAAATATTGGGGGTACATGCCCCCCCGCCTCATCCCTTTGGTTTCTACACCCCTGCGTGGGGTGCTGCTAGAGATTTTGGCCCCCCCAACCCAGACTAATTCAATTACGTTCCGAATTTTTAGGGCCCCTGTCACTCAGGGGTATTTGGAATTGCCCCAAATCCCCCCCAACCCCTTTACAGTGCCCCTGCCCACTTATATGTGGTCTAAATTGGTGATTGTGTGGCACTGTGCTGACCACTGCCCCCTGCTGTTCAGATAACACGGCAGCAGTACCAGAACGCCCTCATGGCCTCCCGCATGGACAAGACCCCACAGTCCTCAGACAGCGAATACACGAAAATCGAAGTGACTCTGACGGAGCTGCACGAGGGCGAGACCATCAACCTGCTGAACCAGCAGCAGAACTGCATGGCCCACAACAAGCCGAATCACACAGTGCACAACGAGGGCCCTGTGTGACCCAGGGCTGGGGCGTGCCCCCATACCCCCACCTCCCCAGGACAGGCCGCTCCCGCGCATGGGGCTGCATGCCCCCAGACCAAAGAGTTTGGTCCCCTTTTCTTCAGGGCGGTGTGACAATTGGCCGAGGAACACAAGCAGAGCGGCATGAGACTGGCACAGGAAGGCCGTGCTAAATACCGTTTTGAAGAAAACCACGAACCAAGAATGTTTTAATGTATTGTTTTTAATGTGTATTTTATTTATTTTATAAATGTATATATCTATTTTTTGTATTTAGGTGTGTATGTATAAGTACATGCACACGCTGTTAGACATGCACTCATATCTATGTATGTGTCGAGGTTTTTTTGTTGCAGATTTATACATTACAAAGTTCTTAATCAGCCTTATGGTACAATGTTTTCACCTTTTTAAAATCAAGTTGACATTATTGCCTTTAAAATCTTATTAATGTTTTTAACAAGTGCAATGAAACACATTTTATTTATAAAATGATTATTATTAAAATCACTTTTTTTGTAAATTGCACATATTTACATATGAAACAATTAAATCCTTTTCCTGCTGCTTCTTTCTCTGCAAGATCAGCGTTCGTTGCCAGGGAAGCGTGCAACGCGTCTTTCATTTCAGCACAATCTCGGTGCGGTTGATGGGCGACCCTGCTGGCTAAATACCTTCACAGTCGGTGGTAGCGGCTCTCGCCCTGCATCACCACTTGTTTGTTTTGTCAAATGATCTGTGTTCGTCTGATAATTCCTTGATAAGTACATGCTTGTCTTGACTAACTTTAGACAATTGCATATATCCAGCATGCTGACCACATAATTATATTCACAAAACCATTCAAATTGAGTTATTAAAAAAGACCTCTTGTACATAGAAGATTACTGAGAATGTTGACATGAAATTATATATGAAAATGGGACAGTATTGTCTGTCAGTTTAGTTTCTTTTTTATTTTTTACACTGGATACATTTAGTTCTGTTTTGTCAACACTGAGCAAATGATGTTTGTCTCTTTCTTGTAATAACAAAAATGTTACTTTAATTATACCACTGCCCAATTCCATGTTTCTACAATGACTGTCTAGATTGTTTATTGATAATGGTTGGGTTTATAACTGAACCTTATAAATCTACACATATTTATTAATTAGTACCATTTGCTTAATTTTGTGATTATTTTTTTATACAGTTTGAAGTCAGTGGTTTTTCTCACCAGCACATGTACTAATTACGGGTTACAACCTTATGTCCAGTTAAGGGCTGTGCTCTGTTCCTGTTTAATAAAGCTAGTTCATTATATCATTAAATATCAGGTCCAACTAGCTAGACTATGTAGTGTAGCTCAGCTTGGTACTTGTCTGGCTTTAGCGTCAGTGCAACAGGGAGCCAGAGGTAAGACAAAGTTTGGTACTAGCCTGCCTCCTACAGCCTGATACTTGAAAGCAATTTTTGTCCCAAAGCACATGTGTGAAAACGCAACAATGCGCTAAAGTCAAACTCATGTGTTTCAGTGCTGAAAAAAATCAGTCTAATGTAAATATAACATACATATCCTGGATTTCGCAACGAACCAGACAAAATCATGGGGTCAACCAAAACATTCCTCTCATGGATAATAGAGTGTTTTCCATCTCAGTTCTCACTTCACAAACTAAGACTTCATCTTCACTTGACTGTCAAGCTGCTTAGTCTGTTTAGTGCAAAATGTTCTCAGTAAGTCAAACATTACTTTGTTTGTTTTAATTACATGATATATGCAAGAATTAAAATGATTCCAATGTATTCTAGTTGTTCAAAGATAAACATGTAAGAATTATGAAAAATAAATATATAAATCAAACGTTGGACAGGACTTCATAAGTGCAGTGTTACAGCCATTTCCACCTACAGCACATTCACAACTATGGACAATTTAGAGCAGCCAGTTAAGCTAATCTGCATGTCTTTGGACTGTGGGAGGAAACCCCCACATGCACGTGCAAACTCCACACAGAAAGGCACCCTGGGACCTTCTTGCTGTGAGGAAACGGTGCTAACCACTGCACCACCGTGCTGCCCTCTTTTAAATGACTACTTAAGTGATAATTTATGACACGTGACTAATAAAGTTACATGAGTTTAGGTCATCAAATTCGCCTCCGACTGCTGCTATTTCAGACCACTCTAAATATGCAGAATTGTCTTCAATTCATGTATGATCAACCAGAAGGAAACATTTGTTGGCCAGTTGGTGCCGTTGCTCCAATAAAAAGTAAATGATTAACACAATGATTGCCAGTGACAGCACATTTTCTTCCTAATGAATTACTTGAATTCTCTGGAGGGGGGGCATTTTAAGAAACTTTTATTTTAATATTGGCTGAACAATACAGAAGTGAATCTGACTCTCCATTCATAGGTTATTCAGTGTTGATTATGCTATATGCAGTACAGAAATATGTCAGCTACAATGTTGGAGGATCTGTGAAATGAAACCTGTGTGTGAAAGTTAGGTTTAGTAAATCCTCACAGCTGTTGTAAGCAGTTGCATTCAGCATGCTATAAGCTTTCCCCCCTTTAAAGGTATTACTCTTGTAACATACTAGGTGAGGGTGGCACGGTGGCACATCGGTTGGCACGGTGGCACGGTGGCACATCGGTTGGCACGGTGGCACATCGGTTGGCACGGTGATTTCCCCACCCCTTTGGGAGCAGTGTTTGTGTCTCTCACATGTCATTGTGGGTTCTCCAGTGCCCCCACCCCCCCCACCCCCCCGGGTGATGTGCAGGTGCCCCATCCTGGCTTGTTCCCCAACCTTGTGCCCTGTGCTGCCTGAAATAGACCCCAGGCTTCCTATGAGCCTGATCAGGATACGTGGTTGGAACATGGATAGATAAATAAATGTGCGTTTGTGTCAGGTCTGAAGCCCAAAAAAACTGAAACAAACAGGGATAAACAGCTTTATTGTATAAGGAAAATGTTTGGAAACAAAATACACAAATTTCTTTTAAACTAAACACACAAAGTTTAATTTAAAAATGGCATGAAAATGTGATATGGTCAGAAGAAAGGAAAGCGCTCCGCAAAGAAACAAACAAAAATGTATCAATATATTGTAGCTCACCTTTTAACCGTTACACTGTGTTAGGCCACGTTACACTGTGTTAAGCCACCGTTACACTGTGTTAAGCCACGTTCCAGGAAATGTTCACTTCAACATACTTCTTCAAAATAGTAACAGTTAAAAAAGGGATAGAGAAACATAGTTCATTCTAAAATATGGCAAGAACATTAAATATATATATACACACACAGAACTGAATTATGAAGTACAGGAGAACTAAATAAAAACAAAAATGCTGGAGCTATTGGTGCCACTGGTAAGGTTATGGCTGTTCACATTAACATCTCTACTGTTTGTGAATGAATTTGTCTACCTTCATAACTTGCTATTGCTATTACATATAAATTTGTCAAAGTAACCTAAAGCTTCCAAATCTCACTATGCTCCTGTCAATGCCTTTATGCATCCAGCCTACTGTACTGGATATTTCTCTTAAGCACGGTCTGCACAATAGTTACTGTTCTGGCTACAGTGCTAACTGAAATCTGCGACTAGGCTTAGAATTAAAAAACAACCAAACCAGTTCTCTAGTTGCTACTGTCTTACAGCAATACATCCATGGTACAAATACAGTTTTTCCTCTAAAATACATGGTTGTATGTAATGTATACAAACATTTTACATTTAATAACTAAAACAATTAGTTTTTCACCGGTTTAGCAGTTTCCCATTGATTTACTTTCTTATATTTTCTTTCCTTGTCTCATTTATAAAGTCCCGAAAATCCCCACTGGGCCTCGCTCTCCTGCCAGGAGAGGATGCACAGCCAGTGCCATTCCCCTTCCACAGACTTTCCAGTAGCTGGAAAACTACTAAATGAAGGCAAACGCAGCAGACAGCCATTAAAACACTGTCAGTTTTAACATTGCATGTAGAACCTTGTCACCCTGTAAATGGGGCCACTGTTTGCTCAGCACCCCGCAGACACCTTAGGTCAGAAGCCCCCATAGGACGCCCTGAGGTCTGAGCGCTGTCACTGCAGGCAGGAGCATGCTGCCATCTGTACAGTGTCTGAATGAGGTAAGCTGGCACAACCACACCTGCAGCCACAGATCTCAGGTCAGTCGCTCAGTCATTGTGCAGCATTAACTTCTCATAGAAAACAGCATGACAGACTGCGTGGTAGTGCCAACAGCACGAGGGCTTGCAAGGAGGTTGCACAGTTTACTTAGTGACAAAATACTGGTTTTGTACCAAACTGCATTCCCAAAAAAAGGTCAACGAAAACAAACACACTCCATGTACTCAAAATATTCTGCACACACTGTTCCTTACAAATACTGCAAGTTTTTAACTTCTGGAGCTTGTTTAAAATAGTACAGCAGAATTTGAAAACTGCAGCAAACAACAATATTGTTCTGAATACTGTCTTAAAATAGGCCTGTCTCCAATATAACCATTCACGCTTATTCAGACGATGAGGCACTGAGCAGGATCATGGGCAATATGCACGCTGGTCTACTGTAGAATTTCACTTGATATTCTCCTTGAACCACGACCAAGGTTAGTCAATGCATAACCATTACGCTATGACAAGTTACAAAGGTCAGGTTATTAACATTACATGCGTTTTCCATTAGAAGGGATGTAAATAATGGAGCATAAACATCCTGTATATCAAACACACATACAGGCATCTGGGCTCCTGTGTTCATCTCACATCCTGTATATCAAACACACATACAGGCATCTGGGCTCCTGTGTTCATCTCACATCCTGTATATCAAACACACATACAGGCATCTGGGCTCCTGTGTTCATCTCAGATCTTATATCAAGCTCTCACAGTGTCAGCAGAAATCTTGGATCTACTGCATTCGTATTACTGAGTCATGACAGTCACGAGATGTACGGTACCGTAAGACTTAACCGTTTTGTATGTCAGAACATCCTCAGTAAGGCTAAGCCTGCCTGTGCTCTCCCAGCCCCATGACTCCGTGTGGCAGGGAGCATAGAGTAGCTCTGCCTTTGGGCAGTCTCTGCATTTCATAGTTGCATCGCAGTTTTTTGTGCATACGTTGTGGACTCAAACGTAAACAGAACCGGGGGAATGGGGCAGCATGTTAGCGTGCAGAAGTTGGTGTCTCCACCGAGGTGGACGGCATAATACAGCATGGATGACTGTAGCCTCAAAATGAAGCAAGCACATAAGTTTGGTCTTATAAAAGTGACTCGTCAGAACAAGACTCACGGAAAAAACAAATAAAAACAGGTCAAAACAAAATAACTTTTCATTTGTGGTTATCTAATTTGTCGGCTCCAAACAACGTGGCTCATTTCAATACGCAGACAATAAACTAGGGGAAATAAATTTTGATGTACGAAGTTCGCCTGGTAAGTACAAGACCTCGTACGGCTGCAAGACTACAGATTTGCAATGGGGTTCCTTTACAGAAACAAAAAGGGAGTCACACCTGGTGCCCATGGCAGACAGGTTATTCTTCCTCCTCCTCCTCCTCCTCATCGTCATCTTCATCGTGGCAGTGTGTGATCTCCTGGGGCGTCTGGGGGAACAGGTTGGGGGGCTTGATTTCGCTGATGGAGCGAGTCAGCTGGTTCCTCTTGCAGTCGGAGTCCTTGAAGTCCACGGAGTGGCGGTTGCGCGTGGCCAGTGGCGATTCTGTGTCATTGACATCAACGTGGGTGTGCTCCACAGTGGATTCATGGGGCATCTGGGAGGGTGAGACGGATAGGGACTTAGACTACTGGAGGAATTCTCTCACATTCACTCTTTTATCTGATGCTTTAATCCAAAGGGCCTTACAGCAGAGGGAAGGGTAACAACTGGGATTTGAACCCATGACCTTTGCTAATACCATGCTCCCCTTGTTGAGCCACAGGAGCGCTTGGGGGGGGGAGCATAAAGGGTGACAGTGTGAGCTGGGTGCCACCAGCAGGCTTACATTCAGCTTATCCTCAGCCACATCTGCTGGCAGAGAACCTCCTCTGCCCCCGACGCCGCGGGAAACCGCATCAGCCACAGACACCCAAGCGTCCCGGTGTGCGGCACACATGCGCAGAGTTCACCCGCAGAGCAGCTATCCCTCGTCCAGGCTCCCACACACTCAGCTCGGCCCTGATTTCCCAACACGCTCCAGGGTCTCAGGCACGCATGAGCCCAGCGGTCATTCAGTTACAGGGATTAGACACTGGCTTTTATCTCTATTTATAAACTGGCCGTTATTCACCTCCAGTCCATTTCACTCCATATCTGGAGCACGAAGTCAATTGGCCGTGTAGTGGCGCTTTATAAGTCAACAGTTAGCGGGGAGTAAATCAAGCTGTGTCAAAACAGGAAGCCGCCATAGTTAGCAAAGGAAAAAGATGTAAATGTGTTCCTACCCCTGAATTCATCAGACCACAAGACGTCATCCAGTCAATACCGTCTACACCAGGGGCCCCCAACCTTTTGTCATTTGAAAATGAAAGTGGACGTGTGCTATGCGCATTTTATATTTATTCATTTATTGTATTAAATGCTTTCCATTTTAGAAAAAAAACAACCTAAATCTAGATCAGTTTTTAATGAACGTGTGAAGGCATTTTATTTTTAGAATATTCCTCCCTTGCTGTGCTTTTTTCTTCCATGATGATGTTGTAAGTCTAACTAGCTGTTAATTGGCATTACTGACAGATGATTTCCCATTGGTCATTATCTGCTGGAAAAGGGTGTGTATTTGATTGGATTAACACCTGGTTGTTGAGTGCAATTAGTTTGTCAGATTTTCTTTGTACCACTTTTTGTGCAAAACTGAGAGGTTCAAAATGCGACGTGTTGGAGATCCCCAGTCAACTCTTACAGTATGTGAACTTTACGAAACAGTACCAATTCAGCATATCTGACATTGAAATAAACTTAGAAACAACATCCCACGGCCTATAGACCTTGAGGCTGTTTTAAAATATTCATAACCAAGTTGAGCGAAAGTGCGACACTGCGGGCATCTGGCTGCACGCTGCGGCTAGGCACTCACCGGCACGCTGCGGCTAGGCACTCACCGGCACGCTGCGGCTAGGCACTCACCAGCACGTGGGCAGCCCTGAACAGGTAGCTGAACGGGTAGTAGAGCAGGTTGATGAAGGAGGCCGCGTACAGGTCAGCGTAGCGCATGACCTGCGATGCAAAGAGGGTCTGCCGCGAGCCACTGCGGAAGAGGCTTCCCATCATGCCGTAGCACATGTCCATGTCGTGGGTGACTTTCTGGAGAGTGAGACGGAGCACATGCTCACTTTTTGGTTACGAACGTGTTTTATAAGGCCCCAGGATACATACACATGGATGAGCTGTTGAAGGCAAAGATGGAACCTTCCCTGAAAACACTTCAGTTTACAGGTTATTTTGGATTTCAAACAACAGCAACACCTGCTGGAGGGGACATGGATGCACCTTTTGGCATAACGACAGACAACCCGCCTAAAGGCACTTTACTGGTGAAACACACATAAGGATCTTGCCAGGTACCTTTATGCGTCTCTGAATCGTGCTGATGTCCGGCCTCTCGTTGCTGCTGCTGTCCAGATGCCTGTAACACAGACGCACTGAGATCATCGCGGGTAAAAATAGAACGGACGGTTGGACATCGCTTTCGGAGTGACATGGTGCAGCGATAACTGGGGGGTGGAGGGGGGGTGTTGGGTGTACTCACTTGTAGAGTTCTGCCAAGAAAATGTCCAAGCTCTGCAGTTCCTCGAATATGGCTGTAAAAGAGGAACGGAAGCGAGAGCACGTCAGGGGTTGGTGGCACACGTCGCTTTGGCGGCGCATGCCAGCAGCTGCGTGAGGCCCCGCGGGAGGCCGACACTCACAGCTCTTGTCGGTCCACACGTGCAGCTCCTGCGCCAGCTCGGGGATCACCAGAAAGGTCCGCCAGCCCTGCCGCTTCTTGGACTTCAGGATGTCCCCAAAGATGTGGTCTCCGATATACAGGATGTCTTTGCCCTTTGCCCCCAGCAGGTCACACACAATGTCTGAAGACCCTGTGGGGGGGCGAGAGAGACGAACCCGGTACGGTGCTCAGAAAACAGCTGTCTGGGTCTTGTCTGGAAAAACTGACAAAAATATTCCAAATCCTAGGGGCCCATGATTGCTTCACAGAATGACTTTGGGGTCTGTGTGGCTTTACAGACTCCCAGCACTGTATAGATCTTAGATGCTCTTTATACTGTCCTGTAATTTATGATGGGGTGGCAACCCGTCACAGACAATTTCACCCTGAAAAGGCCGATGATGATTAAGCCGTCTTAAGGGGGAGCCCGGAGACACCATGGACGTGCACCGGTGCCCAGACGCGGCCCTCACCTCCAGAGTACACGATTCCATGCTGCAGCGGCCCCGTGTAAGTCCCGATCTTCAGCCGGCCCGTTGTCTGAAAGGCAGGGCACGTGTGGATCGCACTGAAAGTGGGTTACCAGGGCAACAATGAGAACAGGGCAAGGAGGGGGCAGAGGGTGACTGGCTACTCACAGTGTCCACCTGGCGGAGCACGGTCCCCTCGCCGAAGAACAGTGGCTTTCTTGCGTCAACCAGGATCAGGTCGAAGTAGGACTGCCAGGATCGATGGGCCGTGCCCACCTGAAGAGAGCAGGACCCCGGCTCAGTGAGATAAACCCACACGGCACGCGGCCGTCAATCAGCACAGCCTTCAGTTACCAAGGAGACGGCACGGAGGCGCAAATCTGTATTCATAAACGTGGAACCCCACTGGGGCCCGTGTGGGCTGGAGACAA
This sequence comes from Mormyrus proboscirostris, assembly GCA_026779585.1. Classification (NCBI taxonomy): domain Eukaryota; kingdom Metazoa; phylum Chordata; class Actinopteri; order Osteoglossiformes; family Mormyridae; genus Mormyrus; species Mormyrus proboscirostris. The sequence goes on from JAODKF010000047.1 coordinate 6,264,825, forward strand.
GCTGCCTTACGGCAGACTATGGTGAACCTAACATTACACGCTACAAACCACACTGTCCTGACCAGCTGCAGCTCAACCCGGCAATTTGCGCCATTTTCTTAGCCACACCTAGATCAGTGGTCGCCAACTGGCCGACTCTGAAACACAACCTTGGCTTTGTGTTGCTGATGGTATTTGCCCCCCAGGAGCCATGACCTAGATAAAACTGGGTACGACCCACTTTTTCCTCCAGAATTACTCCAGACAAGTTGAACTGAACTGTTATACCGAACTGTGATTTTTGATCGTGTGCTCTTTGTGTTTATGGAATTTCCTTAATTTCCTCTCATTCTCCTTAGATCACTCTCATTAACAAGCCATTTTCAGCCACAGAAATGCCATCGACGGAATGTTTCTCATTCATCACACCATGAGCAAACTGTACACACTGTGATGCACTAAAATCCCAGGGAGGTCACTGTTCTTCAGACGCTGCCAACAATTGCGCCGCGTTCAAAAGGCCAGCCATCTTAACAGCTCTAATGCTTAGCTGAACAGTAACTGAATCTCTTGACATGTGCATGTATTGAATTTCAGCCACATGATTTGCTGTTTGCATTAACAAGCAGGTGTATCTAAGAAATTGGCAACTGCATGTAGATGAAACATCATCAACTAAACAGCCAATCAAACACATAAATAAGGTAATATTTTTGACTAACCTTTGGCCCATGAGGAAAATCGAACAGGTATGTCATGATTTTCTGGAAGACAAAAACGAAACAGAATTAAAAATGATCAGTTTTACAGGATTGCCAACTTTGTTGGCTGGATTGAGATTTTTAAATAGAGACAGGTGTGCACACACATTTACATGTATGTAACAGTATGTACATGTATGTAAGTTACCTTATAAATAGTATGTATATTTTAGGTTTATAATGTAATAATATAGATTTGCTGTAAAATTTCTTGCATGAACGCGAGTCTGAAAGCATGGGCGTCACGCCAGATGTATAAGAACTGGTAACCCTGGTTTTACCAGATAGCGCTATACATCACACATGGTATGCAGCAGACAGATGGTGGTATACATCACACATGGTATGCAGCAGACAGATGGTGGTATACATCACACATAGTATGAAGCAGACAGATGGTGGTATACATCACACATAGTATGCAGCAGACAGATGGTGGTATACATCACACATAGTATGCAGC